>VDFB02077526.1:0-16276 GCA_007258455.2 Sequoia sempervirens
AGTACAATTGGTTGCCTCAAAACCTCTATATAGCTAATACAACTATGCAAACATAACCCACACAAAATAGATTCATTTAATCTCACTTAAGATAATTCCTTAGTGTATCTACAATCATGGATACATAGGAAGGACTATTTTATTCCTAAACTAGTGATTTACATTTTTTATTTGATGTGAGATTGGTGGATGGTTCTAGATTGATGTCTATCTATTGGGTAACAAAGTCACAATACAATAATAGAAATAGAAGCAAGATATATAGAATCACAAGCTTTGTATTTGCATATAACAATGATCATGAAATTTATAACAAAACATACTTATTAATCTAGAACAAAATTACGTGTATATTCATATGTAATATGAAAGAGATTATTATAATACTTGCAATAGTTTCAAAATGTTGTTATATTCATCTCATTTAGAGTTACACTCATGCCCACAAATATGCCAAAGTAAAATCTCTATTTTCGATTAAGAAACTTTCTTGAATAAAAAATCATTGCCATGGAGACATTCTACAGTTCAAAATCTCTCTCAATATTAGTCTTGCTTGATTTTGAAGGCTTGTACCTATCAAAACGAGTTGGATTAGGCATAAATGGCTTCCTTGCAACTCTTTGGCAACTTGCAGATGTTTGAAGAACCATCACCAAACCAACCTCTTCTAGAAATGACCATAATCTTCTTTATGTTAGTAGTAGGGAGTTAAACCCTAATTTGAAACATCGTAGCACCAAGAAGATTCATGACTTAGATGCACTCTTGCCCAAAATGGGTACTTTAGATTAAACAATAGCATTGACAACAACTTCTAGTAGGTGGGTGACTCTCTATAATCATGGTAGGTCAATGGGATCATATGTCACCATTAAGGTGAGTAGGTGTACAATACCATTTCATTTGGTGCCATAGGCCTATTTGAACTTGCTTTTCCTCCTTATTGTTAAGAAATAATGCATCAATGCCCAATTTATTTAATCCATTTCCTATATAACCCCATGAGGGAAAAACATATGCGCAAGCTTACAAAATAACTATAATACATGTACATGAAAATAGACAAGCCACAAGATATCACAAGATACACCTTGGGAAAACCCTCAAGAGGGAAAAACACTCAAGAGGGAAAACCTAATCTCCAAAAGCATCCATACTCCATCTATTATTCAACAAATAAACAATTCATGCACTTACAAAGTTACCATGAATACTTTTGAAACATCAAGCCTCTCAAATGCATCCTCCATATGTCTAAGCAATCCACACATCCCATGCCATGCTTCACATGTGCACTCCTTAGAAAGACTCAATAATGACAACCCACTCACCCAACCAACCTTAACCACTAAACATGTGTTTTCTTTTATAGATACAAGCTCCCACAAATACAACCAAGTGGTAAAATAAAACCATGTGTCCAAAACCATTGACCCCTCATTTAATATTGGGTACTAAGTTTTTACTTTATTAAATTTTTTCCCCAAATACTAAATTATTATCCTATCTCCCACACATGAAATAATAACCCAATGTTACAATACAACTTTAACATGTTGGTGGAATTTTTCCCTTGCCTTTAGCTAGTAGATGGTAAAGAGAGTCACTAAAATTAGTATTTGTAAAAAAGATATCTAATCCAAAAAATGGCATAAATTCTAATGTGTTTGTTTTCTAAACTATAAATTTTTTATTAGATAGGAAGGAAATAATTTGGTGCAAGTTGTAATAATAAAAATTAAAACATGAGCTACAATTGAATTTGATGTCCCTCCTTTGATCATTAAATTATGGAATATATTTGTCTTCTAATTAGAATCTATACATAACTAACCCTACCTAATTTGCACAAGCTTTCCAAAACTATAAACATGCAAAAAGTACTAAAAGTTGTGGCTTGTAGAGAAAGTTATTTTAAGTTCTTTTAAAAGCTCAATAACTCACTCAAAAATGATTGTAGCAAGTTAAATGTTTTATTGTAGTTCCCTTGAATATTAATATTACTCAAAACCCTAAAAAAATATAGCTAAATTTGAAATGGTTTGGAAGCTATTGTGAAAAATAATTCTTGGCCCAAATTGTAGCTTTGATGCCACTTATTAAGATATTTCTTAGAAATGAAGACAAAAATCAATAAAATATTAGATCACTTTGAGTGGGTGACCTCCAAAAATTAGAGCATGAGATAATGAATTTAATCTTACAACCTATGATGGATTGAAAGAGTCTTTCTCTTCCTTTATCATATACATAATTAGGTAGGGACACACCCCATCATTCAAATTAAGTTGGCCTTATGAATCAACTAGACCTAATAAATGAAAATATTAAGGTTGAGCATGCCACAAGTGCCTAACCTTATTATACTTAAGAAGAAAAATATCAAAGACATAAGACTAACTTATTTTGGTGTTTATAATTGGATTGCCTCTACTCATTTTTTTAATTATTGGGCGAAGGCCCCAACTCTTTCTCTCTCTCTCTCTCTAATCAAGTACACAACTTACATTTATAGAATTAGGTACATAACTATGGGGTTAGTGTTGGTGTTTTATGTGGCAATGATAGGAATGACCTATATGTATCCAATTTTTTATAGTTAGGTGTTTTGATATACAACTATTTTCTATGCTCTAAATAGATTTATTCATTTTACTGGTTGGAGTAATTGTATATTTCTCTCTTTTTATTTATTGATGGTTTAGAAATTTACTAGTCCTCTATATTTTGGTGTTTCCTAGATGTTGATGTTTATAATTGGATCTCTCTATGGAAAAAATTGTTTAAACTTAGAGTTTTACAAATTTAAATACATAAAAAGATGTCAATGAATGGAAACATATGTCATTAATTAAAAACACAGACTGATACTTAAAGATGATTATCTTTTAATAAATTAAAGAAAATTTTAGTTTATCTAAATATATTAAGAAATTGGGTACACACTTTTAAAGAATGGAACAAAAAATAAAAATAAGAGCATTAACATTTTAAATACATAAATAAATGTCAATGATTGTAGATTTATGTTATTAATTAAAAACATGATAGAGCAATATTTATAGACCACCATCTTTCAATAAATTGATGAAACTTTAGTACATCTAGATATCTTAAGTCTCATTATTAATTTTCCCATTAATATTAGATGAATAATTCACCTCAATTTAGAGTTAAAGATTAATTATTATTAGTACTCATCTAAAAGAAATGAAAAGAATCATATAAAATAATAAAATCAATATATATATATATATTATGATTTCAATATTATCTTTTCATAAATAAGAAAAAAGTCTTAAACATATATTTAATATTTGATTGTCAATATTGGCTTTTGTTGGAATTGCTACTCCAAACCATCGTAATGATATTTCTTTTCTATTCATCCTCCAACTAAGAAGACAAGGCACCACTACTTCATTTAATAGATGAAGACTTTTATTACAAATTGGTTGTCCTCCCCTTCTTTTATCCTCTTTTTCAAACATTGTCTTATCATAATTATAAATTTTGTAGCTACCTATGCTCTACAATGGAGGCCTTTATTTCTAAAATAATTTATATTTTGCAAAGTATGTTGTATTATTATGTGTGTTGAGAGCATAAAAAATAGAAGAATGCCCTAGTTTTGTGTAAGAGAATCATCTCTACTTTAAGTAAAAAATATGTATTTTATTTTTTTGTGTAAGAGAAATAACTATATCTTCCTTGTATCTAACTCTATTAAGCATTGAGTAATTTTTTTGAGTATAAGGGAAAGAGCTGAAGCTCTATATTGATCAGTTGAATGTGTGTTTGGGTTATTTTTGTATTATGTCCTCTATTTATCCTTCATTTGGTATCACAACTAAATAATATCTACTTTTGGCACAAGTATTATAAATTTATAGATTCCTCAGTTTAATGGCAAGAGTTGTGAATATTGGTGAATCGCAATGAAGGATTTACTTAGCTCTCAAGATATATGGAAGCTTGTGGAGAATGGGTTCCTTAAACTTGCAGATGCAACACCATACAATTTATTATCTCAGGAAAAGAAGGATTTTCTCAAGGATAACAATAAAAAGAATTCCAAGGCACTCTTCTACATCTTTCAAGCAATGCATTATAGAGTCTTCCTAAGGGTTATAGTAGCAAAAAAATCAAAGAAAGTATGGGACATCCTTTAAACTACATATCAAGGAATGACTAAGGTAAAAACTACAAAGTTGCAAAAGTTGAGAAGAGACTATGAAACTATGTCTATGAAAGATTCTAAATTTGTAGATTCATTTTTTACCCAAGTTATTGGACTAGTTAATTAAATTAAATCTCATGGTGAGATTCTTGAAGATAGGAGAATAGTAGAAAATATTCTCATGATCTACCCACAAAATTTGAATCTATTTTTGTGGTTATAGAAGAAAAAAAAAACCTTTCACAAGTTTTTTGTAGATGAGCTCCATGTCTCTCTAGTTTCTCATGAGCACAAGCTTAGTTGTTCTTATAGCTGTTCTTTGGAGCATGATTTTAAATCATAAGTTTTAGTTAGTCATGGTAGAGGCAAAGGGAGATCTAAATTTGGAGGTCAAGGAAGAAATTCATACAAAGGTGGAAGAATTAGTCCAACAAAATCAAGTGGAAGGTGTAGTAGCGAAAACCCAAGTCAGAATCAATCTCATGGCTAAAGGTATGAAAATTCTCGAACTCAATGTCATTACTATAAAAATTTTGATCATTATTCGAAATGAAAATAGAAAAAGACATTTTGATTTCAACAAACTAAGTGAATTTTTTTCTAAAGAAAATGAGAATAAGGGTAGTATGTTTCTAGCATGCAATGTTGCTCAAGAAAGTCCAAAATATGTTTGGTTTCTAGATTTAAAATTTGTAGTAATCACATGATAGGGAATTTAGAAATATCTTTTCCAACTTGGATAAATCTGTAAACTAAAATGTTACTTTGGGCAATGATTTAATAGAGTGTCAATCAGCTCACTCTAATTTATATAAGTCAATACAAACACCTTCAATTGGTGGATATGTTTACTTTTCGATGTTCATTTCAGTGACTACACCAAAAAAACAGGTATGTTTCTTAAAGCATAAGTATGATGTTTTTGAGATTTTTTGTCAATTCAAAGCTCTAATTGAGAAATAAAGTGGATATTATATCAAAATCCTAAAAACATAAGAGGTGGTGAATATATATCAAATGCATTTCTAAATTTTTGCAAGGATCATGGAATACAAGAAGTTTACTACTAGGTACACTCCACAACATAATGACATGCCATAAATAAATAATAGAATAATAATGGACATTATTAGGAGTATGTTAAAAGCTAAAAATTTACCAAATGAGTATTGGGTTATAGAGGTTGTAGCATGTGCAATCTACATAATGAATATAAATTCCCAACATAAATTGTCAAAAATGTGTGGAAGAAATTCTAGTGTTGCTCATATGAGACTGCTTGGTGTGGCATATGCACATGTCCCAAATGAATCGATAAATAAATTAGATAACAAGAGATAAATGCATCTTTCTAAGATATAATGAGGAGTGAAAAGCTTATAAATTGTATAATCCAATAACTAGAAAATCAATAATCAACATAGATGTACAATTCATAGAAGAAGAAGCATGAGAGAGAAGTTTTGAAAAAACATTGAGTATAGAAAAAAGTTTACCACAAGATGATAGAGAAGTATTGACTCCAAAAATTAGCACCTCCTTGGTACCTCCTTCAATACCCTATCAAGCTTAACAAATTAGTTTGCAAGTGACCCCATCAAGTAGGATATTCTCATACATTCAGATAAGCACTTGATGAAATAAACAACATACATCACAAGTTAATTGGAAGCTACACCTACATCAAGTAATCTTAGTGTAGGACCATCAAGTCCAAATTCTTTAGGATCTACTTCAAGTGATATGTCAAATCTAACATTAGCAAGTCTAAGGAGACAAAAAACAAGAATTTTAAGGGATATCTATGATCAAAATGAAGGTGAAGACAATGCTAGTTTTCTTTCTCTTTTTTCCTTATTTTCATAAGTAGATGATCCAATTCACTTTGAAGGTGCAATTAAAGATGAAAATTGGGCATAAGTCATTGATGAAGAAATTGATGCTATAGAGAAAAAAATTTCATGAAATTTAGTGGATCTTGTAGAAGGAAAATATATGATAAGGGTAAAGCGGGATTATAAGGCCAAGATAAATGCAAAAGCATAAGATAGTATTTGTAGCAAAGGGTTATTCACAACAACCTGGAGTTGAATACAATGAAACGTTTGCTCCAATAGATTGTTTGGACACAATGTGAACAATATTGGTCATTGTAGCTTAGAACAAGTGGCCAATATATCAAATGGACATGTTAAATTTGTATTTTTGAATGACTTTTTAGAATAGTATATGTAGAGCAACCACTAGGATATGAAATTTTAAGCCACGAAGACAATGTCTAAATGCTCAAAACATGCAATCTATGGACTCAAGCAAGCTCCTAGAGCATGGTACAACATGATTGATTCTTACCTCTTATAGTATGACTTCAATAGGTGCAACAAGAAGTCTACATTGTACACAAAGATGATTGAACAAGGTCAAATTCTAGTTGTATGTTGATGACTTGATATTCATTGGTATATCAATTAACTTGCTCAAAGGAACAATGAAGAAGGAATTTGAGATGACTAATTTGGGTCATGAAGTATCTTCTTGGCATTGGGGTGAATAAAAATAAAACTAACATATTCATCTCACAAGTTAAATATGCCAATGGTATTTTGAAAAGATCAATATGATAAACTATAAATCAACACCAACACTAATTGTGATAAGTTTTAAATTAAGCAAGGATGACAAGACATCCAATGTTGATCCAACATTGTATGAAATACTCATTGGTAGTTTAATGTACTTGACTACCATGAGGCTACATATAATGCATGGTGTGAGTCTTATTTCAAGGTTCATGGAATCTCCAAAAGACTCTAATTGGAAAGCAAGAAAAATAATTTTGAGATATGTGAGTGGAACTAAAAATCATGGAATTAAATACTTAAGGTTGGATGAGTTCAAACTGATAGGGTACATAGATAGTGATTGCGTAGGTAACATTGATGATAGGAAGAGTACATTCAATTATGTATGTCATTTTGGAACAAGTATAGTATCACAAGTATTCAAGAAACAACCCATTGCCACACTTTTATCGATAGAAACAAAGTATGTAGCATCGACAAGAGCAATATGTTAGACAATTTGGATGAAAAGTTTGTTAATAGATGAGACAAACAAAAATAAGCAGCAAATATTTTATGTGACAACAATGCAATGATTGCACTATCCAAGAATCCTATATTTCACAAGAGAAATAAGCATATAGAAACCAAATACCATTTCATCAAAGAATTAATCAACAATAAAGAAATTTATTTGAAATATTACAAGCTGTTAACCAAAAAAAAAAAAAGAAAAAGAAAAAGTGTTGGAACACCATCCTAATAATGGTTCTTCTGCGTTCATCCTCTAGCTAAGAACACAAGGCGTGGTTGCTTCACTTAAGAGACGAAGACTTTTGTTATGAACTGCTTGTCCTCCCCTGCTTCTATCCTCATTTTTAAAACTTTATATTATCCTAGTTACAAATTTTGTAGCCGCCCATGCCCTACAGTGAAGGTCTTTATTTTTGAAAGGTTTTATATTTTGCAAAGTGTATCGTATTATTATGTATGTTGAGAGCGTAGAAAAGAGAAGGATAGTCACTGTTTCTGTGTAAAAGCAACAGCTCTGTCGAATTCTGTTTTTCTGTGCAAGAGCAACAACTTTGTTTCATCTTGTTATTCCAGGGAGCTTGATTTCTTACGTGGTGAATCCTCAGGTTCCACTGCGTTGAACTCACTATGTTTTGTCTTTCTTTCACATCTTTTCTTCCTTGGTACCCGTGGAAGACACTCAGTTAGACTTTTCCTTGGCGTATGTTCATCCTTTCTTTTAAGAACACTGTTTTCTCCGCACGTTATACCAATTTTCTTCTCTATTATGGCACTGGCGGCCTCATAGTTGTCTCCTTTCAGTAGTTGCAGGACATATTCAGCTGTAGTATCTGTACACCCCGTTTGATCCACAACGAACTTCACAGACTCTTGGTCGCAGTGGGTTGTATATTTGTTGTCCTTGTCAGTAAGAATGGGAATGTCAGGTGGAACTGGAGAAAGATCATTATCATTAATCAACCGCAGACTGTTGTAGTGGTTTCCGTTATGGTATGAGAGATGGAGGGTGGGAGTATGTGCAGTATCAAAATTGTGTATCTGAGATACTTGGCCCTTAAAGCGGTGGACATGAATATTGGTGCCAGTGAGCATGGAGGCTGCTTGAAGCTCACAATGATCAGCCCATGTTCCATCTTTTGCCATATTCTCACAGTATTCTTCAAAAGTGAAGTCATCTTCTTGAGAAACGAAAGGCTCAAACTGTGGACGATGGTTCATAATGTAGTCTACCACCATCCGACGATACTTTGGATGCTGTTCTTGGTCACCTTCAAGCTGATCTGCTAGAGCTCTGAAAAAACAGTTTCCATCTGCTAACATTTTCACCATTCTAAGGCGCAACTCTTCCATGTGGGCATCAAATTGAGCTTGGCTATCCTCCTCCGCATCCGTATTGTCATCCTCTTCATCAAACAGGGCACTTAATTGAGCTGCGGTATTGTTCTTGTCATCTTCCTTGCTCTGAGGAAGAGATCTCACGATGGACTTACGCTGATTCTTTGAGCTGAACCTTACCCTCACCATATTCACAGCTCGCAAAATTACAGGATAAATGTTTAACAAAATGATTTCGAACCAGTAGGCAAAATCTCAACCAAAGCTTAGAGAAACCACTATTCGAAATGGAAACAACCACACAGAACAGAACATTTTGCAGGTCCCTTAGGCGAATTTGATAGATATTTATTAAAATCCATTCGGAGGGACCTTTTCGAATCGTCGCATTAGAGAAATCTTCCAATAAAATAAAATAAAATTGAAAACAACACTAATTATAAAAAGCAGTGGTATTCATTAAAATAAAACATAGAAAGAAATCAAGGAGCACCATGAAATTGGAAACAATGGTTATAGGATTGCTATAATTGCACGCTGTTTTAGCTCCTCCCATTAAAAACATCTGCTACGGAGAAAATTGTGAATGATTCTTTACTCCGGTCACTTGCTGTTATTAGTCCTGCCTCTTTTTCCTATTCACATAGAGATCTTAAAAATCCTTTAAAGACCAGACTAAATATTATTTTGCTTGAGATATTTTTTACAATTTTGTGATAATTGGCAGATTCTTTCTGTTGTGACATTCTCCTAGTCATCATTTAATCATTAAAAAATAAAATTCAAAAGTATTTATCATAAGTTTTATGTTAAGCACGGTGCTTTAGGTTAACTATTCCTTTATCTTTAAAAAAATATTTATGTAATTTTTTAGTTTTAAGGATATAAAGTTATTTTTTTCAGGGTAAAGATGGGTTTTCAAAGAGTCTCAATATTTTTTTTATAAAAATAGGATCATATATAACACTAAAGCCCAACAAACAACAAGACTGTAAGGATCAATAGCACTAAAGATGAAAATACAGTTCCCTTGATTGGATTGATTGGACTGATTAGGAGGACACAGTGCTCCTTGAGGCATGGATATGGTATTAGCTATTGGTTGCGTTGGTGTGTTTTGACGTCCTTGGGAAGTATTTGCTACTTGAATGTGTTTAGTGACAGTGACACCATCATTAACAACATTCTTATTCTTGTTCTAATAATGAGATTTGTCATTAGATTGTTTGTCTTTGTCTTCCTTGTAAATCTTGACTCTAAGTCCCTTTGCTATAAGTGCCTTCTCAATGGTGACACCCTTATCAATGACCTTGGTAAAGGTGGATGCACAATGCAAACATAATTGATACGCCATCTCATGATGAAGGTTCTCAACGAATATACTCACTAGTTGTTTTTCAAGGAGATGACATGTAAGACGACTTGCTTGAGCACATCACCTTTGTAGGTAACTAGCAAATGTTTCTCCTTGGGACGTTGTTTGTTTTACATTAAATCCATCGTATCCACTTCCTTCTCAAGATTGTAAGAGAAGTAAGCCACAATTTTTTTAGATAGATCAACAAAAGTGGAGATTGACTTGCGAGGGAGGTGTAGAAACCATTCTAATGCTTGTCCACCTAAACTACGAGGAAAAGAAAGTAATTGATAGTTGTCATTATAGAGGACCTCCTAGAAATGCATATAAAATTCTTGTAGATGATCTCGGGGGTCACCCTTTCCCTTGTATTTATCAAACTTTAGAATTTCAAAATGCTTAGGGAAAGGGGTTGTGGCAATGGATGGATCAAATGGATAAGGACGAATCTCCTCAAATTTATAGGACTTCTAAGAGGAGGTTCTTGCTTGTAAGTCCCTGAAAGCGGCCTTCATGTCTTCCCACTCGTTGTTCATAGGTGTAGAAGAGGAGGAGCTGTCATATTGGATTGAGGTGGGGGAGCATATTGATTATATGAAGGTGGTGGTGGAAGAGATTGATCAAGTGGTGGATTGGTATTTGTTGATGGTGGTTGGATGTAGGGAGATTTTTGTGATGATGGAGGTGGATTAGTGAATTATTGATATTGATTGGAGTATGTTTGTTGTTGTGATGAAGGAGGCTAATACTATGATGGATTGGATTAATATTGCGGGGTGTTTGTGGTACACCTCCATATGATGGAGGAGGTTGAGATGGAGGTGGTTGATAATACAAGGGATTAGATTGGTAATTGTAGGTTTGTTGTTGTTGTTGATGTGGTGGTGGTTGGGGATGAGATTGTTGTGATGGATTGGATTGGAATTGTTGTTGGTTGGTGTACAATTGATGTTGGGATTGTTGTTGATAGTATTGTTGTCATGGAGTAGTAGGAGGTGGAGGTGGCTGATGATAAGCATCTTGCATAGAAATCTCCACAAAAGATGATGATTGGGGATGATGATAGCGGGGTGAGAAATAAATAATAAAAAACATACACAATAATAAAAAATCAATAAATTTATCATTTTTTTAATGATTTCAATATTATCTTTTCATAAATAAGAAAAGAGCCTTAACAAAAATATTTAATATTTGATTTGTCAATATTGACTTTTGTTGGAACAACTAATCCCAACCATCATAATAACGTTTCTTTTCTATTCATCCTCCAACTAAGTAGACAAGGTGCCATTACTTCATTTAATAGATGAAGACTTTTGTTACAAACTGCTTGTCCTCCCCTACTTCTATCCTCATTTTTCAAACTTTATCTTATCATAGTTATAAATTTTACAGCTGCCCATGCTCTACAATGGAGGCCTTTATTTATGAAATAATTTATATTTTGTAAAGTGTGTTGTATTATTATGTGTGTTGCAATCATAGAAAATAAAAGGATGTCCTAGTTTTGTGGAAGTGTAATAAAAAATATATATTCTATTCTTTTTTGTGTAAGAGAAACAACTATATTTTCCTTGTATCTAATTCTTTTAGATTTACTCACTATTTGCATTACATTAAGTAATTTTTTGAGTATAATAGAAAGAGCTAAATATCTATGTGATCAATTGAATATGTGTTTGAGTTATTTTTGTATTATGTCCTCTGTTTATCCTTCATTTTGTATTAGAGCCAAATAATGACATCTTCTAACACAAGTCTTACAAATTTGAAGATTCCTCAGTTTAATGGCAAGAATTATAAATATCGGTCAATCACAATGAATACTTTGTTTCTAAGCTCTCAAGATATATGGGAGCTTGTAGAAAATGGGTTCCTTAAACTTGTAGATGCAATAGATATTATGATTCATTATCTCAAGAAAAGAAGGATTTCTCAAGGATAAAAAGAAAAAGAATTCCAAGGCACTCTTTAATATCTTTCAAGCAATTGCAATAGAAAAAAAAACAAATAAAACATGGGACATCCTTCAAACTACATATCAAGCAATGACTAAGGTAAAAAGTGCAAAGTTGCAAATGTTGAGAGGAGATTTTGAAAATATACCTATTTTAGTGTAGGAAAAAGTATCCATTTTTCATAGTGAATTTGGAAATAATTAATAAAATGAGCCTAATGATGCCTTAATTTAGTGCTATAATATGTTTTTCATATTCACATTAAATTTAGGATCATTTTAAATAAAATGGACTTAGTTATGCCTTGTTTTTGGTGTTGTAAGGTGTACCTTTACACTTTCACACTAATCTAGGGCTTCATTAATTGATCGAGGTTAATTTTCCTTAATTGGCCCCTTTAATTCAAATCCAAGCCTAATTAATTGCAATTTTTGAGAGATAAAACCCGATAGTCATAAATACCATTACACAACACTTAACTTCGAAAGATGTGTGTCCTAGGTAAGTGACCTAAGACCCATTTTCCATAGGGCGAATGGGTCCTCACTTAGATCTAGGACCCTAATTTAACATAATGTTTAACACCGGGCAATGTGTGTCCTAGATAAGTGGCCTAGGACCCTTCGCCCTATGGTGAATGGGTCCTCACTTAGACCTAGGACCCCCCTTTTGAATATGTTTTTGGTGGTATTTTAATGATTTCAAATCCATAATTCAATGTTGGCTTCTGATATTTGTATTTCGAGAATTAATGTTAAGATCCATATAAATACAAGGTTATTTCACTATGTTCATCCTAGAATTTCAAGCTAAGATCCTAGAGCATTCAAGTGAGCATTATCAAGAGCAATTCAAGAGAAATTTCTAGGCATTGAAGGGAAAATTTATAGAAGATTACTGCAACAATCTAGATTCCATTGTCATATCAAAGATTTCTTGCATCATGCATGTTGTTTGAGCTAATATGTTGATGTAGTACTCAAGATCCAATCAAGCACTCAAAGGAATTATTTCACATCAAGTTTCATGATCAAGATCTACATTCATTGAGGCCACTTCATGCACTTTTTTGCAGATTTGTTATCAAGATTCAAACAAGGGTTTGGTGAGTTGTTACATAGTGTTGTTCATTCATCATTCCTTCATGCTTTTCTATTTCATTTCAAGGTTCAATTACCAAAATTGGGTTTAACCAAGGCAAAACCCCATTCACCTAACAAACAACATTTTTCTCTCCTTGATGTGTGTTTGCATATTTTAGGTGAAAGATATATTGAAGAGAAAAAATTGCAGTATTCAAAGTTGTCACCATTCTTGCAAAATCATGGGAGTTGACCTATAGAATTTATTTCCGGCTTTCTGAATACGAGATTCAAGAATTTGGGAGTGCAAAAACAGGAGAAAAAAACCAAGAAACAAATTTTTAGGAGCCCTAGCAAACGCCCATTTTCCATAGGGCGAAGAGTCCTCAATGAGCCTTGAAAAAGAATTTTTTGCAAAAGGTACACGACATTCTACCCTTTCCAAATTTTCCTTTTGACTGTTAGTTGGGTTAGATTTGGTTACTGTTTCTCATTTGCACTTTGTAACACATATTTTTAATGAAATAAGGAAAATAGGTGCATCATACTCATTTCATTTTTATCAACACATCCATTTTTCTTCATTTCATTTTGGTGAACTTAAGTTTGATCATTGCATTTCTCGATTTTGGAGTCCTCTTTCATCCTAGATTTAGATCTTGTATTCATTTGCATTTCTTGGCATTGAATTAGGTCTCATTTAGGGTGTCTTGTCTTTGCATTTCATTTAAGGTTTTAGGATTGCATATTTTGCATTTTTTTAAATCTAAAAAATATAAAAATATAAATCATATTACATGTCATTTACATTGCATTACATCATATCAACTCGCATTTGAAAATTAAAACAAAATTGCATATCAAACTAGCTTTTCTAGGTTGTCATTTTGTCATAATTTGCACTTGCATTCCACATTGAATTCACATAAAAATGAAACTGAAACTTGCTGTAACAAACCAGACTCTGAAAACCACTGAAAAACACTTAAAAATCTATAAAAAATTATTTCAAAACCCTCATCTAGGACCCATTCACCCTAGGGCGAATGAGTTCCTAATCAGGTCATGATATGATTTTCTTGGCATTAAAATATTCATTTATGCATTTCTATTTGCCGCTTTCAGACTTCTATCACTGTTTGAAGAATTTTTGTTTCGTCAATTTGATCATATCTAGCTTAATTTGGTAAAGTTAGTGCATTGTGTGATTTCAAAATTGTATTTACAAGACTTAATTTTCATATTTTTGCATAGTGTAATTAGAAAATTACCTTATTTTAAATATGAAAATCTAAAAATGGACAAGTGTTTTAACAATGTGTGGAAGTCTTTGTTCTCTTTGGTTGATGTTTTAAGTTGTGTTTTTGGAAATGATCCTAATGCAATTGAATCTAACCATGCTCAACCAACTCCTAATGACTATCCTCGTGAAGTTGACATCATTGGAGAAGATGATGCTAGCATGCATGAGTTCATAAATGATTGCCTTAACAACCTTGAGAATAATGCATCCTTTTACCCTTCTATGAAACAACCAATACAACTTGAGATGTTTGGTATTTTACATCCTAAAATTGAGTCACAAAATAAGCCTAAACTTTCAACAAGTGAACCTAGATCCTCTAATCAAGTGCATACCTATTCATCTTATGTTAACAAGGTGACCAACACTCCCATCAACCTTTAAGAGACTTATGGCCAAGGCTTTAATATTTTAACTAAACAAGGATGTAACATAACTAATGAGCATGAAATTCAAAAACTTTTGGAGCAAATTCTTATTTAAGAAACCAAAGGATTAGGATATCAAGGTCCTACTCTCGACATAAGTGTCCTCCTTCCTAAGGAACAACCAATGCCTCATAAGGATGCTAAGGGAATCTTAGGTCCTCCTCCTCACCTCTACCTCAACAAATTGGTGAATCAAGCAAGCAACAAAAAACTTACAAACTCAAAAAATTGCCATTCCTACATTACTCAAATGGAAATTGAAAGAAAGATGGAGCACGTCCTTGAAAAAGGTTTGATCAAATTGCCACCTCCTAGTAGAAGCAATATACCTAAGAAAAACATGAATTATTGTGCTATCATAAAACTCTTGGACATCTTACTAAAGAATATCATGCATTAAAATTGATATTGAGTGATTCTATTTTGATGATGATGTTTTTTATGAAAAACTAGTTGGGTAAGTGCACAAAGATGGTTCCCAAAAAGGGGACTTAAGTGGACAACTTTTTTCTGAAATCAGGAAATACTGACCTTGGACGTGAAATTGAGGATACTTACACTCAAAATTTTGAGATGGAACAAAAATAAGGATTCAAGTGCTCTGAGTCTACTTTTTAAACTACTAATTTATTTTGAAAATGGTTGAGTTTAAGGGGTTCAAATGAAGGATGTACACAAATTGGTGCTGTTTTTGTTAGAAAAACATAACATAACAACTCTTGTATGACCCTTGTATGGTGAACTTTTTTTTAGTATTTTTAAAATTGCTATGGTCAAAAGTTAGGTAACAGTATGTAGTTGATGCACGATTTTTCTGATAATTGTTTAATGAATATTTTAGTTTTTACTAATTTTCGAAGTGGATACTTCCTGGAAAACATAATTTTGGCTGTGCTACCCCTATAAATTTTGGAAACTAATTGATTTTTTTTAAAAAAAATTGTAGAATGGAGTCTAGTTTCTAAAAATGTAATTTATTTGAAAATTTGATGAACGGTTAATTTATAACGAAAAAAATACCAAACATTATTTTTTTTCAAAAAAGAGACATACAAACAAAAGAAATTATGGATGAACGGCTTAACATTGTTAGAAAGTGAAAAAAATTATCGTTGGATAGCTAAGAGAGAACCTAACATTACCCAGATGTTTGATTTGTTTGATATTGAACCACGTGCAATCCTAACAGTGAGCATGAACCTGATTATGTGAAATATTGTAGAAATTGCAAAAACACGTCTTTGGTAATTGGGAATGCCCTCCAAGCCTTTGGGTTGGTATTCCAAGGAAAATACCAATCCTAAGAATTGGGGATTCCCAAAAAAAGATATAACGCGAGCGTGTTATAATGTGCTGGCGTTATATATCAGTTTTGACATGGTTTTTGTTTATGGGGAGCATGTCTAGCAAGACATAACGTGAGCGCGGTATAACACACTCACATTATGTCTTGCTTTATATTAAATGCATATTGAATGTATGTTTATATATTTGTATGTTTGTATGCACATGTATGCTTGTATGTACATGTA
>VDFB02077527.1:0-80280 GCA_007258455.2 Sequoia sempervirens
GATTTAGCTGCTATAGGTGCCTGAATGTGAAGATTTAGTTAAAAATAATAATTTCAATGTCCAGTTTGGCCAAAAATTGTAAACCACTATTGTGGGATCACCCTAGTACATGAATAGACACAAAATGAAGTTCCAATGGCTAGAGGAGCAAACAGTTGCTAAGACTGTAACTAATTGCTAAATAAAAAATTAATTACTAAACTAAATGGATGTAATTCTCACCAAGTGGGCCCCCTTGAATGAGTCTCCCCAAAACTGACTCAGATGCAACAAATTAAAGTATCATTTTATTCATTGAAAACATTATTACATCATAACAACAACATGACTATATTTCTTGAAACTGAAGATGAAAGTAGAATATCATAACATTCAACCTCTTGAAGAGGAACATTTGATCCTTATTTATAGAAGGAAAGCTTCTAACTAACTCTAACTAACCGGGCATTGGACTCCAACAGACAAGGAGGACGTCATTTATTGAAAGCATGAAAAAGAGGAATGAGGTTATTCATGCATAAGATTTAGTCAAACCAGTTTTCCCTCAACAAGGATCTAGCATAACAACACCTCCTAAATCTACTCAACTAATAGACATGGTCGTTTAATGTTAAGTTATCACTTCCACATGAGCTGGAAGTTTCTAACCATTGACCTCTTCAATGTCCATTTCTTTTTTACTCCTTCAACAACCGAGCAGCTGGCATGAACTTCTTCCACCTTGCAAGCTCCATTTATATCTACATCTTAATCTAAACTTGCATTATGACATTAGCATGCACAAGACAATTGTATATCCATAATCACCTTAGAATAACATTCATTCAATCACATGTAAAATTAATATAGATATATCACATAGCAGGTTAATACCATTAAAAGTTACAGGGGTAAGTTCATGTCCAAAGTTCATAAGTTTAGGGAAATAACATAGAAAGTATTAGTAACCAGGGGCTAAAACCCCATAGTAACCATAAAAAACATATGATAAATCCTAACAAAAATGAGTCATTATTTGAACTCATCAAATATATTAATATAAATATTATAATTTTTTTTGATTTGTAAGATGTAAACGAGGTTGCATGTATTGTATTGATATCAAAAAAGTATTACATCGTTTACAAACCCAAAATTTAGGGGCATACTAACTAAACTTTATACACTACCCTACCACCTAGTTACAAACCATGGAAACCAAAAAACATACACCAGAGAAAGAAAAACAGAGACAACATGTCAAACCATCCATCCATCACTAATTATCATCATAAAACTTCCCTTCCTCAACCAACATAGCAAAAGCTTTGAACCACACTAGGTCATTGACCTCAATCATCTTGAGATGACGACACATAAAATCACTTCCAATTCTTGCATAGTGTTGATGTCAAGTCAAACTAGGGCCATCCATGTTGAGAAGGAATGGTTTCCGCTCCACTTCAACGCTTTGATGGAACATTCTATCAATGTTGTCGGGTCAGGGAATCTCGAAACCCACGTCTACCAATGTAACAATATCAAGGTCATCTAGGAGGATTGACGGCTTGAACACCAGTCGAAGGAGAAGTAGATATCACACATTAGGCAGCCCCAGATCCAACATCGTAGCAATCAAAACTAGGAAGAAATGTCTATATTTTCCCGATGTCTGTTGGATGAGAAGGATAATTCCTTGTCGAGCACCATCTGCACAACCTCCAATGTGAAAAAATATTTCCCAAGACATATCTTCTTCAATCTACTATCTATGATGAAACTTAAAAATGTAGACTGGTTTTTTAGCACCTCAACTTGATGGGAGTATCCATTGTCGTCGTGGTGTGAAAATCCAACCTTCATATCACAATTTAAAGATAGGAGTGCAATTGATTCACATTTATTGCTTTGTTTGATCCCAGTCACAATGCGCTCATAGCTCACCAAGTAATGCATGGTAATACCAGTGTATATCTTGTTCTACAATCATGTGTATGCCATATTCAGGGGAACAACATCCAAACTAAAACCCATGTAGTACTTCACGTATTGCCCCCGACTCATTCTTCCACGTGAGTGACAAATTCACACGCTTTAGACCAGATGGGAGATGATCCATTAATAACATTGATGACGCCTCAACCAACCACCAGTCGTCAATTTGCTCGATTGGACTTTAGATGCCCATGTGCCAAATCTAGTCATTTCAGCCTAGACTATAGAACCCGTGGGCAAATGGGCCGAAATATTATCCACCATCTGCACCTTTGTTCGCCAATGCATCTGCCTTAGTATTCCCTTCTCTATAGACGTGGTTAACAGTGTAAAACTCAAAGTGAGACATCAGTTTTAACACCTTGTCAAGCAACATGCACAACTTCCAATTTGGTGTGGTTCCACGTTTGATAGCATTGATTACTATTGCAAAATCACCCTCAATGGTGACTTACCGTATGCCCAATTTTTTGCATAATGATAACCCATGTATGACTGCCATAAATTCAGCTTCATTGTTTGTACCCTCAGGGAGCTTTCTTGTCGAGGTCATAACCACCTTCCCATACCAGTCCCTAATGATAAAACCAACATCGGATGCCTCAGGGTTTCCTTGGAGGCACATATAAATATTATAATATTAATATAAATATTATAAAAATTCATATTAAATATATAATATATTAATATTATGTACATTAATATATAATATACTAATATTATATATTAATATTTATATTTATTAAATATAAATATTATTATAATTATAATTTTAATATATATAATATTATAATAAATATAATATTAATATATTATATGAATAAATAATATTATATTATTTATATTAATATAACAAGCTTCAAAAAATGGATATATGTTTTGTTTGAGTGGAGAAAATAGATAAAAGTCAATTTTGTGCATTCTAAGAGTCCCCACATTCTTTGCTTTGTCAGGAATATCATGAGTTTTGCACATTACAGACAAGATTTCTCTTTTGGAGCACACTTTTTCACATAAAGTTTATTCTTTCAATCATTTGGTACTTGTTTGGGCTGGGATAATGGGAAGCAACAATCGTTGTAAAGTGAAAAGGAAGAGGAATTGTCAAGCGGAGGCAATTGAGGCAAGTAGAGAGAAAGATAGAGAAAGGAAGAGGTTGGAAAGAAGAGGTATATCAAATTCTCTTGAAGGAGAAGGCTCCTCTTTACCTTTAAGTGAAATTCAAAGTGACCATGATATTGAATTTGAAAAAATTGAAGAAGAAATTGAAATTGAACTTTACAACATGAAAATGAGGTGCAAAATGTTGAACATGAAATTGTAAATGTTGAGAATGAAAATGAAATTCAAAATGTTCAACGCTCAATTGAAATTGAAAGTTTTGAACATGAAATTGAGAAAGAAAATGTCCAACATGAATTTGTAAATGTTGACTATGAAACTGAAAATATTAATGTTGAACATGAAATAGGTGAAAATGAAACAATGAATGTTAATGTATCTCCTAATTATGCAAGAATAGAGGATATTTGTGAAGAAGAAAATGAAATCCTAAATCTATCTATTTGTAATGAATCCAATGAAAATACTCAGCATTCAAGAACCCCAAAATGGTTACTTGAAATAGATGAGAACATAATAGATAAACTTGATGGGAAAAATTTCATCATGAACGGTTCGGTTGTGGGCTACCCAAATGTTCAATCAATACTTTTCCAAAAAGACATTAACCGAACAATGTCAACTTTTTGTACAATTGCTAAAGTCTTACAAAATGAGACCATTATTAAAAAAATTAAAGATTTGCATCACCAAAAAGTGAAAAAAAAGTATTATTGTCAAAAATCTTTTTAATTCTCTAACTTCTATTGGAAAGACTAGTAAGGAAAAAGATAAGAGAGTTACTCTTAGAGTGATAACAACCTCACTAATAAGCCATCGTTTGAGAAAGGCTTGTTTTATGAGGCAAACTTGTATTGATTTAAACTTAAATCATAAAACATTGTAGAGCACTCTCAAGAAGAGGAAGACTCGATAGTCCTCTTCAAAATGATACATGGGCTTTTAGTGGGAGGCTTCCATGTGTTGATAAAAAGCTAATGGATAACATAAAGAATGAAATTGAACAATTTTGGAACTCTCAATCTAGAGTATTACCGAATGTAAAGGATGTTTAAAGTTAAGAATTGGTAATCGAGATTGTACACCTCATCCTAAACATTTCTTGGAATATATCCAAATAATATTGTACAAACAATTTTATGAAACACATCCAAATTTGCAAATCTCACAAAGGGATTTTGAATCTTGTAAGCCATTTTATTGTGTACCTATTAATATTCATAATACATGTTGTAAATACCATGTTGATTTTTTAATGTATCATGAACTATTATGCTATATTCATTCTACTATGCATACTAACGAAATGTTGCAGAAGTGTCATGCAATGCAACTTCCAAAGTCATCCAAGGACTTGTTAGATTCATTTTTATATGTTAGAGGTGATGGTTTCTTTTTTTATAGAAATGACAGTTTAAATGAAACGTGTTTGCATTGTGGTGGTTTATCGAAGTTTGTAGCATGTTTTAATGAGGACAACGAACATGATTTCGCTAACAAGAAATTGTTGAGAAAAAAAGGTTTGAGATAGTCAAATACAGTTTGAAGAGTGGGGGTGAAGGTTCTAGATGTGAGTTGGTTACAAGAAAGTTAAGTAATGCTATTTTTATTTTTGATTTTAAGAAAAATATTTTCTACAAGTATGCAAGGCATAGCCACATGTCCCAGTGGTTGGATCAAAAATTTAGGATGTGTAAGGACTCTTTCTTGATTGGAACTATTATATTTGTGGTTGATTTTGCTGAAAATTACACATTGCAACCACAAAATGAGGTACAATCACAATATTATAATTCTATTCAAATTGCTATTTTGTCCACATAACATATAGACATGCCCCTGATAGTACAAAAGAGGATAGGAAGATAATCAAGGAGTACCATTTTTACATGAGTGATGATAGATCTCATTCGTTTGAGTTTGTGCAGCATTGTTTTGAAAAAAAATTGAGTTCTTACAGGAAAAAGGTATTGCAATGGGTCAACATCTCATTTGGTCAGATAACTACACAAGGCAATTCAAGAATGCTTGTATGTTTCATTGGTTGAGCAAGATGCATGTACAAAGGGGTGTACCACATATTTGGATTTTTTTGAAGTTGGGAATGGAAAAGGTGAGCATGATGGTACAAGTGCATGTATGAAGAGAGCTCTGGTTAAGGAACAAATGAAGATTAGAGGTGGTGCAATATTCAATTATGCATGTTTTATTGTTGATTAGTGTAGTTATGCATTATCACGAGGAGGGACACTTGATTTATAAGTGCACAGGTCCTCTTGGTTGGTTGATGAGGACACAATGCGAGAGAAATTGGAATGTCAAATAATCTGAGAATCTTCAAAGATGCATTCATTTCAAATCTCAAATGTATGTGCATGAACCATATGCACATGAGAGTTGGATTGTTTTTGTCAGAATTGTATTTAGTGTGATTGGGATCAATGTGAGTCAACTGAGTGGCTTGATACATGGATTCCACAATATCTAACCCCTTTATCTGCAAAACAATCCTCTTTAGAAGATGAAATGAAAAGTTCACTTGAATATGACCATCTTTCAGATCTTGTACAACAAGGACATGCATATGCATTTGTTGCATCACAGGGGAATGAAGAGGGATCAGACTATTGGTTGGCATGATGTGTACAGGGAAAGAAGCTAACACAACCAATGACAAATGATGATGGGTTCATGTATCCTACAGGTTCAATTGTTGTTTCCAGAACTTGGTTGCAAACATATATGATTAGAAAGAATGACATACATGCATTTGAAGACTATGAGAAATACAAAATCATTCTCATGTATTCACACCTTGTTATAGCAAAAAAAGTTAAGTTATTGAGACATCATGCCAAACCAAGAAAAAAGGAACTATGGACAGTTAGTTGTGTTGATCATGATGCAATACTCGATACTCTGAAGGTGAGAGATGACCCTTCAGGAACACTTGAGTAGGGAATCATTTTTTTGTGTGGGATAGGCTTGTAGAAATTGTTGTCAAGTTTTGGAATTTGTTCTCCAACCCTAATTTTGAATTGATTTGTGTTGTTTTGTGAAAATAAGTTCATTTTGGACCATTTGGAGTCAGGTTTAGGTATTTTCTAATCTTTGTGGGAATATTTGCAAATTATGTCATTGAAAAAGACAATTTTATGCAAGTTTGGGAGTTTTTTAGGTTTTCTCATGAAAGCATATGAAAGGGGATATAAAAAATTGTTTTGGGGCTTCCTTCCCTCGTGGATTCCTGAGTAATGAATGAAGAAGAATGTGGAAATGATCTTTTTGTTGCAGATATATTGTTTTGCATGATTTATTACAGGTTTTTACTATTTTACAACAAGAAAACATGTTTGTATGGCCTAGTACAGATCTAAAACTTATATGGGTGGAAAGATAATTTTATTTTAGGTGTTTTTCATTCTTACCACTCCTAAAGAAAATATTTTTTGATTAGTCTAATAAGTCAATCTTCCTAGCAGCCCTGTTCAAAAACTAGGGTTTTCAGTTTTGACAAAAAAAAATCATTTCTCTTGATTGGTACAGTGAAAAATGCTAAAAATTTAAGGAAATTTCTATTTTTTCATCCTCTAATGGGTTCCAAATTATTAGCTTGTTATCTTTTGGCCATGAGAAGTTATGGGTGATTGTTATAAGAAAAACCCTTTCAAAAGGGAATAAACCCTAGATACTTGAGGGTTTAGCAAAATATATGTGTCATTTGATTTCATAAGGGAATGATGAGTTGTAAAACATCAAAATGAATTGTAAGAGAAATTGAACAGTCCAATATTTCATGTGTCATGTTGATTTTTCTTGTTGAATGCCCATTAGGCTACAGGAGCAATGTGTTTAGGATGAACTAGGATGCACCTAATTATTGAATGTGATGAATCATTGTATGAAATGTGTCAAGTGAGTTTCAAGAATAAGTTATTTCCCTACATCATGGTCCATGCTTGGAAAAGTGCAATTATCCTTAAGATATTTAAGGTTGAGGTTTTTGAACTATACACATAACCTTATCTCTCCATTTTTTTCTCACTGGAACAAGATTTGACACCCATTCAAAATATCTAATAGCTTTTATAATTCCATTTTCTTTCATCTTCATCAAATCCTTCTACATTTGGGGAGCCAAGGTAGGACTAATATGCCTTTGTTTGTTCCTAAATTGTTTAGCATCGGACTAAGAGGAATGGTGTGTTGAAACAAATCCTCCCTATAAGCGTTTAGGTCATTGTATGACCATGCAAAGCATTTTTGAACTTATGTAGTAGAGAAATGAGCATTTTTTTTCATTTGGTTTAACCCTATACCAATGCTAACCATGTTAGAATTTTCAATCATCCATAAATTCACTCCCTCAACATCATCTTTATGAGTTAATTTTTTTTCCTACAAAAGTCTCCATTGTCAAACATTTTATCTAAGGAAACCAATCCTTTAGGAGTAGTAATTTTTTTAGGTTTTACTATCTCATTCCTAAATAATGTTTCTTTTTTCATCCTCTATCTCAACCATTGGTTTCAATCAATAACCTGATTATCAAATTTATACGTACTAGTTAGGAACCTATAGGTTTGTTGAATTTCATCAAATACCTACCATCTACATATGTTATCTAGTATAGTAGGCCCGCTAAGAATTCAACGCTCTAATGTAACAAAGGAAAATATTCATTCAAATTGTATCTTAATGTTGCAATAGCAAGAGCATCAGCCTCCAAGTTCTCACTCCTATCTATCCATTCAATGGCATGGCATTGAACAACTTTATGTTGTCCCAAACAACATTCCTATACACTCTAAGTTTTATATTTTTGGATGCATATGTACCCTTTAATTTTTGCACTACTAACTCAAAATCTACACAAATCTTCATGCATCTAACAACATGCTTGTGAGGAACATTCAACCCCAACAATAGGGTCTCATATTCAACAATATTATTGATGCATGGGAAGGTTAATTAAAAGAAAATTTGTGCTTCTCACCATTTGGATATATCAACACAACACCAACACCATTACCTTCCCTTGAGAAAGATCCATAAAAACATAGTCCAAAGACCCTCATTTATCCCCTTGTCAGTGTCTAGTGGAATAGGGCATTCACCTTATCACAAAACTTAACTATATGATCAATACTAGTATCAAATAGGTTTATCTGATCGAGAGACTTATACCTATCCTCAATGTTGTCTTGGAATCTTTATTCCATATCTAATCTCGTGTTTTCACCATGAAAAGGAATGGTGGCATATGAAAAATCAATTTGTATGCTTCCACCAATAGAAGCTTCCCACTTGCATGATAACAACATTCCCCATTTAGGAGGATAGTCGACCACAATAATGCCCATCAAGAAAAATTATTTAGGTAAGCAACAAGTTGAACCTCGACATCACTTACGAGTCCAATGACATTCTCTTTTCTAGAATCCATAACAAAACACTTTCCATTGGATTTTGAGACTTGTAAACCAAGGTCATTCATTACCTCAAGTGGCATGAAATTACTAGATGCACCTGAATCAAGCATATAGTTATGGAGAATCCAACCATTGAAAATTAATGTGGTATAAAATGGTCAACATTCAACTATCTATTCACCACTAAAGCATCGAGGTACACCTCCACAATATCCTCCACTTTCCCTTATTCTTCAATTGGAGTACTACTTAGTGGCTCTTGCATAACCTTTGAAATAAAAGACATAGCTTGAGATTTATATTTATGGATTCTAAGAGTTTCAAAGGAAATAAAACTCTTACCTGACTCAAAATAAATTCCATATCAATCAAGGTGTACTAAAAAGAGGTGTCTTTGAGGTTATGGTTATCACATTTTCATTTGGTATGCATGACTTCACTTGATTAGAAGAAGAAACAATTAGATCATTTCTCATTGCTCCTTCCTTTTGAGCCCTATCAAGCACTTGGTTTGCCATTGTCTCCTTGTATTTCTTGGATTATTTTGTATTTGTAGTCTTGTCTCTACAAATAACAATATCACTTAGCTAAACAGGTGGACATTGAACCTTAGGAATATAATTTTATTTGTTTTGTTGCTCTAGATTTTTTCTCTTATCAATAGACTTGTTGACTAGAACATGTTGCATGTTATCAACATTCCCCCTTCTACTTACCAATATCAACCTTTTGTGTCACTACATTTAACTTGTTAGCCATCTCCATTTTCATTGAAACAATTATATTTCTCAATTGAATACCGCTTTGGGCCTATACAACAATGGCATAATTGAGGGCCTTGATATCACCAATTGAAGGTATGGTTCTCTTATATATTTGTTGCATAAGAATCCTGATATGCTCAAAATCATGAGCTAGTAACTGATATGGTAGTGAACCTAGTTGGCCATCAACCTAGAGAAATTGGGCACTCATATTGGAATTACTGTGACATATTGTATCATTTGTATAGTCATGAATCAATTCATCAAATTGGTGAATTTCATCCTTGTAGTACTTTAGACTTCCCTCATCATTTGGGAATTCCTCATTTATGTCCATAGAAAGTGCAACAAAATGATTGAAAGGATCATGTAGAAGGAAACAAGAATCACACTACAACTTATCATCTTGATAATTTACAGCTTCTCTGGTCAAAGGTTCAAACACATCTTTATCTTACTATCTCAAATTCTTTTTTTTTTGAGAAGGCCTTCCATAGTAAGTTATTATGGTCTTTTGGACCAATCAGTGTTGTATGGTTTCTTATGCAATATTTCCCCTTCATTAAAGTGTGTAGATGCTCATTGAGGTGGAAAACCTTTATCATTTCATGCCATATTGTAATATAAGTCTTTCATGGCACCCATTAGTTTATCCAATTTGTCTTTTGTTGAGAGGGGTTTGTTCATAATGACCCTATCTAGTTGTGACAGCTTCACATAAGCTATTTTCAATTTCTTACAAGATACCCTATGTTACTCTCAATGTTTATAGTTGTAGAATATACTTTTGTAAGGGTTTAAGGGATCTTATCTCTTAAGAAATATCATATCTTAGAATCAAAATCACTACAACAAATAACAAGACACATTGATTCATTGGGATTAAGATGTTGATGTATCTTTCTCGTGGTGAGGATGAATCTATTGTTGAAATTGATGACCATCTCATTGATTTTATTCTTAATGATGGTGAGCTCATGGATGGAAAAATTATGATTAATTTTATCCCCATATTGCATCCTAAAAGTAGTAAGAAAATATTCCGAGGAAGAAAAATTATTTTCAAGAAGATTTTTGAACCATTCCCTAGCACTTTCCTCTAAAGGATATACACACAATTTCATCATCACATCTTCAATTTCAATTTCATACTCATCAATAATATTGATGAAATACCTCAAATATTTGTCTCTTGTCATTGTGTTGTTTCTTTGGAATTTCAAGATCTTACCTCTGATATCACTAGGAATGGGGTTTGGATAAATTGGGGTGGCGAAGAAGTCTAGTTGCCTATACCTTTCAACTCCCAATGGTTGCTTGGTTGAAGAAAATATTTGAGTATGTCTCTAAGGGTTACCTCCATTAATTTTTCCTACATTTTATTGTTGTGGTATTTGTTGACCTTGTTGTTGGGCGACCATAGCATGGGCCTAAATCAACTAATCAATTTCATCTAGAAATTCTAGCCTTCTTCTAGCTTCATCTAACAAGTATATCTATTCATCTATGGGTCTTTTCCTTTCACTAGTATTATTTTGAATGTGTTGATCAACATCATGGAAAGTTTGATCAAATTGAGATCCTTGGAATCAATGGGAGAAGGTTCTTGGTGGTCAACTTTGTGAGCACCTCTACCAACCTTTCCCATTATGTGATTCCTCATTACATTATATTCATCAACATTTATATTTCTTCTGAGCAGTTGATCTGTAGAATCATCAGAAGTGTATTGTTATTGTTCTCTTAGGTCAACAAAGGAATCACATCTACCTGAGGCGCTAATCCCTTATGTATCATTGTGTCTAGATAGATTATTTCCATCTTTTTTTTGTTTACCACAACGATTTTGCATATTTCCTGCAATATATCCTTGTGTAGGAAACTCATCTCTATATCTTCTTCTGTTCATGGTAAAAAAATAAATTAATAAAGTTGGATTCTTACAAAAAAAATTCCTCTCCTTATGAAGACAAAATTTATCTTGAAGTTATTTTCACTGATGTAATCCAAAATAGCAACTACAAAACACTCTTCAAATTTTGACTTCTACAAATAAGGTTAAGCAATTTTAATAGCTACTAGTCTTAGCAACAGTGTCATTTTGTTAGGTGTGAGTTGACAGGCTATCAAACTCATCCAAACAAAATGTGCATTTTCAAATCTCTATTATTGGGGTGTTAAAATGTTTCCAATTGCCTAAGATCTGACAATAGCTAAAATAACTTCATCCTTGACAACAATGCCATTATGTTGGGTCTAAAAATAACTATTAGAACAAAATTATACTAACAAGGCTAGGGTTGTCAACAAGTGGGGAACAAATTCATCAATAGAACTGTGGATTACTTTGAGCTAACTCAACAAGAGTGGGTTTTATCTTCTACACTTTGATATCAACTTAAACTCAGGAGGCAATTCCTAGGGGTATCCATTAACAAATATTGAAATCACATATGATAAACAGCAATCAACTAAATGATAGCTAAACCCAACTTGTTTACTCAGTCTATAAGACTGTCAATAGACTAAGAAAACTAACTACCTTTGACCCCTATATAGTTGATATAACACCTTGGAAATGAATGCAAGGTGAGGTGAGTTCAATTATTCAAATAAAACTATTTTCTTAATTCCCTGAAAAAAACAATATCATGAACTCACAAAGTGGAATTAAAAATAAGCAATTTTATGGATTTTGTTTATATGTGGGTGATTAGAAGACATACAAGAGACTGGTGCCTATACTAGGGAAAAAAATTCATGATTATTAAGAAGAAATGACAAAGTGGAAATGATAGACTGAAGATGATTTACTTACTTGAAGCATCAACAAATATTATTCATAGTTTTATCTACCTAGTTATCCAAAATTGAACTATCTGAATTCATATGTAACCATACAAAAGAGATCACAAATCATGTAATAGATTTATATTCCTATCAAATTCATCTAATGATTATTATATTCATAGAAATAAAAGTGTTAAAGAACAAATTCTATCTAATGGTATATTCTCTAAGTTTGTACACACAATAATGGGGACATAAAACTAGAAAAAAATATTATAACATTTCAATAATAGTATGTCAAAACTCTACCTTCTTGAAACTCTCTACAATGGATTTTCTGCAAGTTGTTCTCTTTTGAGTATCCCTCTTCTCTCTTGTACCATCCAATAATGAAAATGACTATCATTAGTCAATAAAACCATGCAACAAGAGAAACCCCTAAAATGAAACATTGTAGCTGCTTCAAAAATCAATGCTTGGGAGAGATTCCCCTCAAAATGAATGTTCAAAATCGATGGAAGTCCTCTATAATAACTCTTGGATCTTAAAGAAGTGTTTCATAAGTGTAGGTAAGTGGAAGCAAGGATTGGAATGAAACAATAGCATATACAAGTCATAACTTTTCCTTGGGGAGCTATCAACGGTAATATTTGGCATAGGCGACCATTTAGCAATAACGGTGGTCGTTGAATTTGAAATTTGCACCTTGACATGGAACTTTGTGGGTCTCAGGGGCCATCTATAACAAATGAAAAACAACCACAATCATCTTGAACTCTAATGGTTCACTAACATAATTTCCCAAGGTCCTTCATGCAAGATATCAACTTTAAACAAGAATTGTTGAGAACTTGACACTCATCAAGTCCTTGCAAAAACCTTATTTGTAAGTGAGCTTCACCCTTTGGATAAATATTTGATTCACATTTATTTAACCACAAACCTTTCTCTTAGCTTTATTTGTCTTCATCAAACTCATGAAAGGAAAAGTATTTGAACTTCCAACTTCGTAATGCTCCTTAAAATGATATAGTTTAGATCGAAAATTCTAGTAATGACATCAACATGATGTCAGAAAATGGATTGGGGAGCCTTGGATGAGGTGACATCATGATGAAATCACAAGGTGGGATGGCATCAACATGACATAATCAACTTGTACAAATGCGAGAAAAAGGGATGTAACAAGTGTGTGAAAGAAGGCATCTAAATTGGATGAGGAACTTTGGAAATGAAAGTTTAGATCTATGGATAGGAAAATTCTACAAGGGGAAGATGATATCATTAGGAGCAGGTGCAAGAAGATGGGTTCCATTTTCCTACAAAGAATTTCCTAGTTGATTTGAAAATTAATTGTTCTTGTGAGGAAATGATGAGCAAGTGAAAAATGCAAGAAACACATTGACATCTGGAAGTAAGTTGATTCACATGAAAATTCTTGTAAAACCAAATGGTCATACTTTTCCCACAAAGTGAAAAAATCCAAGTGAACCATCTGAAAATAAACATATCAAGTTCAACCCCAAATTTTTGCAAGACTAGTAGCCAACCAAATACCCACAAGCAAATAATAGCAAGCTAATGACCCACAAAACTAAATGGCATTCAAAAACATAACTAAACTGGATAAAAGCGAGCAAAAGGGGAGGTTTAGATGACCGGAAAATTCCTACAAAACCCACACCTAGCCATTTTTATTCTTTTAACCCTTTAAAGGGACTTCCATCTAAACTGAATAGTTGTAGGAAAAACCAATCAGATGAGACTTTGTGGGAAGATGTGACTGAACTGGATGAAAAGAGAAAACCCACAAAGGCATAACTTTCTATCCTTAAAGAATTTTTCAAAACTTCAAAAGGAAATTGGGCTTAATTTATCATGCTCTACCCAACTATGCCAAGAAACTTTGGTGAAAGACCATCCATGACAAATATATCATATCATTATAAACTTGGGAAATGGATAAGGCATAAGAGGGGAAGGAACTCAAGAAAAAAAGATATAGATTTGAGTTCCAACTAAGCTCATACAAATCATCCCCCTTGCTAGAATCCACTTAATTAACTTCATCAAAAAGGGGATTAGTTCTTGATATAGGTTGATGAGTAGCAAGGTCCATAGATTTTCTAGCCTCAAATATTATCCCCAATCTCTTTTTAGGGTCTCCACTTATGGTACAACCAATAGCCAAATTAATTATCTATTTATCTTTCCTATTGTCATCACTCTTCCCCACAATACTAAAGTGTGAGGGAGGGTTAGGCCTCATATCAAATTCATTCTTTTGGTTTTCAGTTGCCACTTCAATATGAGTTCCCTTAGCAACCTTAGACATCCTCTTAGAGACCCTAGCAAGTTTTGTTTTAGGTTCATCATTCCCAAACTAGATCTTAGGGTTCATGACAAAAGGAGAAATCTCAAGAACATACTTAGGACCATTATTTTTTCCACCCTTCCTAATGGGGTTAGGCCAATTCTCATCAAGTAGGTGGTTGACACTTGTGCCATAGAAAAAAGAACCCTTTTCTTGACATGGGATTAATTCATGATAAAATGGACTTAATGTGTCCTTGATTTACTATTTTGAGGTATTTTATGCATCCACACTAGGTCTTGGACCTTTGAAAATTGAATAAAATATGTTTATTGATGTCTTGTAAAGGTTTTGTAGAGTCTTGTAAAGGAATTTCATGCTTTTCTAGACTTAATGAACCTATTTATCTTTAATTCAACATTATAAAATGTGTTTAATAACATTATTACATCAATCTAGAAGGTTCTTGAATTAAATTTAATGATAAACTAGTGTTGTAATATGTCTTGCACATTCACATTGATTCTTGTGCCTTCCTAGGCTGTGTGGACCTACACTTTCACATTGAATTATGTGTCTCAAGCCCTAATTTACTTTTACATCATCATTAATATGCCCTTATTAACCCATATTGTGCATCTCAAGGCATAATTTGATCAAATAACCAACATAGTCATCACATAAGCCTAATTTCCTTACTTCTCAACATTCCAGCTAGAAAAAATGACCCCTGTGGGACCCATTTTCCATTTGTGGTGAATTAGTCCCATCTAGGTGGGACCCATTCACCATTAGTGGTGAATAAATCCCATTTTGAGTTATTTTTGGGGTTTGAGCGGGAAAAATTAGGTTTTAACTTTATTTTTTCTACATGTCGGCTTGTGATGAGGTATAATCGGGATACTAAGGCACATTTGTCTATAAATAAGTGTTTTTATCCTCATTTTACATCTAACAACCCATCTTTACATCTCTCATCTTTAATTCATCATCTATCTTCTCATCCAAGTCAAGGAAGCTAGGGTTTCTTCATTAGAAGTCATCAAGTTAGCTTTCTGAAGCATTCAAGGGTTGAATCTTCAGGTTTTGTTGCATACATTCAAGATCAATCATCATGGAAAGGTAATAAATTCAATTTTTCATGTTTCATTCCATTATTTCATCATTTTGGTTTAATTACCTAAAAGGGGTTTTACCAAGGCAAACCCCCATGCCTTAATGTTCAACATTTTCTCTTCTCTTCTTGTGTGTTTGCAGATTTAGGACTCTTGGAAGCTTAGAAATCATTGAAGATCAAATTGCAAAGTTATTCAAGTCACCTCTTCATCATTCAAATAAAAAATATCAAGAAAAAGTCACTTACAGGCCCGAATTTGGCAATTTCAAATCTGGACACCTAGAGCTGCAAATTGAGCAATCTGAAAGCTACAGATTTCGTTTTTGAGTTTTTAGAAATTCCAAAGTGGACTAATTCGCCATTAGTGGTGAATGAGTCCCACTGTACATGTTTTCTGAAGATTTTTGTAGATTCAGACACCCTTTTGGCTAAAACAGGCTATGGTACAATCATCCAGAACCGGGATTGATTCGCCCAGAGTGGCGAATGAGTCCCACCAGTCCTAAATTTTAGTATCAACAGCCTTCTAGATGTCTTCTCCAGCCTTCATCAAGATCCCAGGTGCACGCTTTCAATTTGATTCATTTATGTTAAGTTTTGTATTCATTTCTAGTTCATTTCTGCATAACACAAGGTGTTTTCAAACAAGTTGCATTTCAACAGTTTAGCATACTTAATCAATCAATATTATCAATTAGTTTCATCTAGAACATTGCATTTAGACATAATTTCATCATACATATATTAGATTGAGTGAACCACTTAGGTTTTTAACGTTTATCTCTCTCCTTTTAGGTGAAAAACCCTAAGAGTGCAAGAGAAGTACATAGACCTAAAAATCTATGGTTCAACACTAAAGTTCAAGGAATTATTCAAACAAAAGTGGTATAGGAAAAAAATAAGACCCTAATGTAGATGTACAATTATGTTTTTACACTTTCCCTCATTAATAGAGATTTCAATAGAAAATAGATGATAGAATGGAAAATTTAATGCACATATTGTGGCAAAGGTGGCATCAAAAGGAAAAGTGATAAGTGTAAAGGCATTGAAAATTCCCTTCCAGGGTAAAATACTTAATTAAGTAAAGACTTGCCTCATTCTAGGGGGAGATTCTCTCTCTTGAACCTATTTTGATGTTTACTAAGTTATTCTTCATTGACGAGGAAGGAATTGATAAAATCCTTCACTTTTCTTTCTTCCATTCATCTCACTTTTAGTTGTCAGTACCCAAACACCTATAGTGTTACCAATTATCCCTTTATTGACTTCATAATTAATGTTACCTATTTTCACCTTAACCATGTTCCAATTCAATGCAAATTGGATAAAAAGCATGGGATCAAAACATTTCATGGATTTGAAGGCACAAAACCCTCCTTATTGAAAATGGCATAGAGCTCTTGATTTTGTTTGATGTCTACACAAAAGGAGGGTTCAACCCTCAAACTAACTCCTCCCATAGTGGAAATAACAATAGAAACAACTCCAAAGAACAAGATCAACTAGGATCCAATATGAGAAATGAGGAAACCATAGGTATATGATGATCCCAACTATCTTCACAATCAAAACAATCATTTTCTTCATACCACCACCACCTTGAGTTATCTTTTGTGAGCCACCATCACCTTAGAGCATAAATTATGGGTGTATTGCAAGATAATTTATCCCCTATAGTCTTTCACATTTCCTTTAAAAAGAAATCTCTTAATCTCATCTTTTGGAGTAACGATGACCTTGACATGAAAGTGGACGACCTTCCACTTAATCCAATTACATGAAGTTATGAAAATCAACAAATAATAGTGATCAATGTACTTAGGAACTTTGAAAATACCATGAATCACCCAAAGGAGTGTCAACATGACAAAGATTAGGTCAAGTGCCCAATCAAAATAATTTTTCCAAATATTTGAGAAATAGCTCTTGCACACTTTCTAGAATAGCATCTGTCAATCTCCAACACCTCTAGATCTCATGTCTTCAACACCCATTGGTGACACCATTAATGACTTTGTATCCCTCTCTGTAGACATGCATAGTAGAGAAGAGTAAAAAAAATTAATCAAATGTCTAATGTTGCAAATGAAATTCCCTCTCTTCCATCTAGGCTTGGAGTTGTTAATGATGTCAATAATTAATTTGGAATCTCGCTCAAGAATGAATTTACTTAAGCCAATTGATGAAGCAAGATGAAGACCCCAACTACCCATTACCACCTATGCTTCATTATTGGTTTTAAACCCAAGAATTCTTGCATAGGTTGCAATTAACTCACATTTGTCCTTTCTAATTATCCATCCCCTACTAGAATTCCCAAAATTTCATTAAGAAGTCCTATCAAAGTTCAATTTAGCCTATCCATTCTAGAATTCATCTGTTTTGTGTTCATCCTTTCCCTTTTCTTACTAAAATCAACATTTTGAATCTCTTCTAGCCCCTTAGCACCTAATAATTCTAGATTCCTACTAAGAATGTAGACGTGGATTTTTTTATAACAATAATCTCCGCATACTCTTTTATGGCTCTATCAACCAATTGAGAAATGCTTTCAATATGCCCTTGAAAATCCTATTATTCCTCTCTTTCCAAATGCCCCAAGTAGCATGCAAGGTGGTAGCTCTCCAAAATTTTGTAATGACAAGTAAATGGAAGGTACTAGCAAACCTAAAGGCATTCAATGACCTTGATAAAACCTAATAATCTCAAACTTCCTAAAAAATTTCCCTTACAACTTGCTCATGAACTTACAATGAAGAAGAATATGATCAATAATTTCTTCACAAGCATGGCACAAGATACATCTATTAGGGAAGGGGAAACCTTTCCACTACAAGTTGTCTTAGGTTAGGATTTTCTCATGCATAAGAGTCCACCAAGAAAAAGTCGATCTTCAAGATAAGCTTACTATTCCAAGCTCTCGTTCATTTATTCTTAAGCACTAGAGAGTCAAGCTAGAGGGAATATCTAGTAGTAACAAAGTAGCTACCCATAGGGTCTAGGGCACAAGAGACATCATTGTTGAAAGTACAGTAGTTTGAAATAGTTAAGCAAGAATTGTAGATAAAAAAAATAGTTGCATGGTCACTAGCAACAAAATCCTACAAATTCCTCCATTTGATTGTAGACCCTTCCCTAGTGAAATATCCTTCCATAACATTTCCAAATTTGTTAGACAACATCCCTATAATTTGCGAGAAATGAGGGAAAGAGGAAAGGGGTGATTGCTCCAACCAACATTCATCCCATAAACTAATGTGATTCCATTGAATACCTTTTTAAAGAGGACCTCTAACTTTGAACACATTGTTCCATATAAGAGATCCTTTTGGAACTCTTTCAATGATGTAGAGTAACTTAGAATCTCCTTTCAAAATGTACTTAGCTTTCATAACATCCACCCAATGTTTACTGTTGTTCATGAAACTCCAACCAATTTTGGCCAATAACACTTGTTGATCTTTTGAACTTTCCTAATACCAAGCTCTACATTGTCCTTTGGTTTGCACATCATATCCTAGTTGACCAAAGCCAAGTGTTTCCTCTCTTCCATACCTGTCCAAAGGGCTTTTTTCTAAATTTGCTCTTTTTTTTTTACATATATTTCATAATATTAAATAGGGGGAGGTAATATAGAAGAATACTTTGAAGGCACTTTAAGGAGCTAGAATTTCTAGCATAACAAAAAATATTTACCTTTTCAACTAGCAAGTTTGTTTCAATATTTTCTTTACAACAATGTGTTGGTATTGGGGATTGAGTTTCTTCATAGACATCAAGAAGCCAAAGCATGTCGTTGACGAAAGAGCAACACCACACTTGAAAATGCGAGCAATCTAGATTTGTAAGATTTCCTAGATGACGAAAAGGTACAACAATCTCTTAACATAGTTGACCTACTGCCCAAAAAACTACAACATAATCCATCAACAAAGTTTCTAGTTAGTGGTCTCTTGTATCGAAAATTTCCAAAGAAAATGGTATCGTCCACAAACTATTGATGAGATGAGAGAGACACTAAAGAAGGGGGTCTAAACATGGTGATGGATACCTAAAGCCTCAACTAGGATTATAAAGAGGTATGGAGAGATGGTGTTCCCTTGCTATAGCCCTCTACTATTGTTAAAAAAATATTTGGGTTGCTCATTGATAAGGATAGAAAACTTGGTAGTAGTAGCACAAGCCTTAATCATCTAAATTTCCTTGAAACCCAAATTTTCTCAAGAAATAAAAAATTCCATGACACTTTATCATAAGCTTTGGAGGTGTCCAACTTGAAGATTACACTTTGTTTTTTTCTTTTCTCCATAGAACATAGCACTTCATCCATGTATATAATAGCATCCAAAATTTGGCAGCCAAGGATAAATCCTTTCTAGATAGGGGAAATCAAACTTGATAGAAAAAGTTGGATTTTGAAGACTAACAGCATAGAAAATATCTTATAAATTGTGTTGCAAAGGTTGATTGGGTGGTAATCAATCAAAGAAGTTTCCTCTCTATTTTTTAGAATGAGCACAATGAAAGTGTTGTTTAGTTGCTTATGAAGTCTACCAAACCCTATAAACTTTCACAAAGAAACATCCCCACCAACAATATCCTAGAAATCTTGAATAGCCAAAGGAAGGCCAATTAGACTAGGAGCATTGAAACACAAAAAGAGAAAATTGCAACCTTGACCTCTTTATCTGTAACTTATTTAGTTGTTTATTTAACGTCTCTCTCAATAAGGACTAAAGAGATGGCATCAGAAAGATTCTTAGAATTGGCCCCTAGAAATGTGGGGGATTCCCTCAAAGTGTTTTAGAAAAATCTCACTCTAAATCTACTAATATCCTTCAATGAAATTTCCACCCCATCTTTCAAAGACAACTTGGTGATTCTATTATTTCTCCTATGCTTGAGCATGGATTGAAGGACAAAAATTGTATTTCTATCCCCCTCTATTAACCATTTCACTTTATATTTGTGTTTCCAAAAGACCTCTTCCTTATTTAAAACCTTATGACATTGCTCACAAAGAGCCCTCTCTTGAAAGCAAGTGTTTTCATTCCTTTAACCTACAACCATAAGATTCTACATGGCAAGTAAGTCTTTCGAGATACTCTTTTGCCTAAAAAAGTGTCCAAAAGAAATCCAATTCCAAATTTTTATTTTATTTTTCGCATTATACAGTTTTTGTGTTCATTGAAACATGGTTGTCTCGATCGGTCTAATGTCCCACCACTCTCTCATGCAATCCCTAAAATTTGGGTGTGACGAACACATAATTTCAAACTTGAAAGGAAATGTACCTTTGGACCTCCTAGCACCCCAATAAAGGAGAAGGGGGTTGTGGTCTAAATCAACTCTTAGCAAAGAGGTGAGGGGGATGTCTACCACAATAGCCTAGGAACCAAAAATGAAAAATTTGTCAAGATTAACGTGAATAAGGTTTTTCTCTATCCTTTGATTAGTCCAAGTAAATTGGGGACCTTTAAGACTCGCATCTATGACACCAACATCAAAAATAAATTTAGCAAATTCCATCACGCTTTTCAAGTAATCTTGGATACCTTCAATTTTTTTTAAGGGAAAAGGAGAGTATTGAAATCACAAAAAGAATCCAAGAGCTCTCCTTGAATCTACAAATAGAAGAGTAGAGCTCTATCTACAACATTTTATAAGCATTCAACACATACACATTAGAGATAATCCAATGAATATTTGATAATGAAAGAGAAAAATCAGCCTCCAAATATGCCTAGAGGAACTACAAAACATCCCTTGAAGAAGAATTGAATTCCACAAGGTGACAATTCCTCTTGAGGTGTCCTCAAAAAGGCTAATGCAAAACTTAGCCCCAAGCTATAAGCCACTATCTCCTTAAAAATGGCTTTAGTCATCTTGAATTCCTAGACGAGCAAAATGTCAATCATATTATTAGAAATACAACTTTTGAGCAAAAGCTACTTGTGGGGACTTTTGAGTCCCCTTACATTCCAAGATACAATCTTGATTTACAATTATTTTTAGTACCTAACAAATCCAAGATTTTTGACCTCCCTATAGCCACTTCGTGATCTATTTTCTTCAATATGGTTTCCCTTATAAAAGTCCTTTCTTTGTTGTACATACCAACATCAACAATTTTCTCCCAATCCTTTTATTATATGCCTTGCCTTTGCTACGTGGGGAGTTGCCTTCATGCTATTCAGGAATACCTAGGAAGAGTTTATCCATATTTAATGATGTGCCACCTTGCCTTTCCAGGCTAGCAACTTTCAACTTACGCTCCAAGAGGCTAACACACAAACCCTTAGAAACAACACCAAAATGCAAACAAACAACACTAGTTTGTAGACGAACACTAACTACTATTGGAAAACTAGCAACACCCGTGTTCAGGCTAACAAAAAGCTCAAACTCCCTGTTAGCCCCCCCAATCTCAAAACTGTAAGGAAACTATGCAGCCATGAAATGACAATTTCCACATAACCCAAATCTGAAACATGCAAGTAAAATACTCAACATCAACATGCAAGAGAATAGACAACATACCCATCAAAGATGACACAAGATATACCCTGGGAAAACCCTCAAGGGGAAAAACCCAGCCTCCAAAGCATCCACACTCCATGTATTATTCATAATGAAAGCCCATTACAATACATGCGGAGACTCCATGAACACCGAAGCACAAGCTATCCATGCATTCCATGTGACCAAGCATGAATCCACACATCCCATGCCATGCTTCAAACCCTCACACATGCACAAGCTCAGCACGCTAACCTGCAGCAACTGTCAAACCCTTGACCAACTTTCTGATCCAACCTTTGATCCAACCCTAAACAACTACCCTTGTGGTTGCTTTTATAGAAACAAGCTCCCACAAAACCACCAAGTGGTATTACATAAACCATGTGCCCAAAACCATACAACATGTGACCCCACATTTAATATTGGGTACTTTATTATTTTATTATTATTCCCCAATATTAAATAATTACATTTTACAATTATGTCCCAATGTTACATACAACAAAGTGGCCCCAACATTATAACTCCTTGTGATGCACGTTCACCTAGAAACCCCTAGGTGCACCACACACATAATAAATAAATAAAACAATATAAACATTATGCAAGGTGTACAACACCTAATTCTAACAATCTCCCACTTGTTGTATACATTGCATAAGGGGGTAACAAATAAACTCCATAGGCAACATGTACCATCCTAGAATCCAAGTGCTCCATGTGCTCCATCAAGATACCTGTAACAAGAACCAAGGTGACCACCATCTCATCCATGAATGCTCCCATCCTCCACCATGCCAACTGCACTAAGATATGAACACATCCAAAGAGATGTCACACTAACTGTCACAAAGAAGCATAAACCTGCCTCAACCTGATATCTCAAAACACAAACACTGAATCCAATATGCACCAGTAGCTGTCAAGAATAAATCACCATAGCTGAAATGACATCCACAACAAATGCCAACACATCCAACTATCCATACCTCCAAGGTATACATATCATAGTAAACTCATGCCAACAACATATCCACCCATAAACCACAATAAAAACTCCATGTGCAAACCTGTCAAAGCATGACATACACATCCAAGAGCTCCCACTGCATGGGCAATGTCAAGATGAATGCAAACCTGGAATGAGCGCATTCAACGCGTCGCTTCGTTAACATCCCAAAAAGGCACCATCACAAAGGCATACCAAGTCTACTACCAACATCTCATAGAAGTAAACATGTAGTACCAAGGAACATCCACAATGATAAGCAAAACCTGCAAACCAAACACCTGTAGCATGTCCTCCTACACACACACCTCTAAATGCCAACTGTGTCAAGTATGATCTCCTCCATAATACCCCATAACAAAATCCATAACCACATCCATCCATCCAATCACCAAGATCAAACATAACATATGTAACTAACATGGATGTAAGCATCTCAAAACAAGAAGATCAAACTCAAAGTAATCATTCCCAAACCAAGGAAATCAGCCCAATAAACCATCTCCTAAACCCAACATGTACAAGGAGATAAGCATGCCAACACTCCTCAAATGAACCCTCCAGAACCAAATATCCATGGCTCAAGATCCATATCCATGAGAAGACAAAGCATAAACATAATGCACCTGAAATAATAATGGGCAATACCTCTCAAGTGAACCACCGAGTAGACCAAGAGTGGGGAATGAGAATGCTCCTCCAAGATATCCAAGTCATCATGACTCAACCAAGAACACTCTCCTCATTGGTCCATGTTGAACTCACGTCCAACCAAGGTGTAGGCTCCCTCGGACTTCCTGCTAAAACCTCATCAAGAGTAACCATATCAATATGTCTCTAACCACAAGAGAACACCAAGCCTCACCTAAGTCTCCAAGTATCCATGAGCACCTGTAACCGATCAATCCATGCTAAACACCAAGCAAATAATCAATGTACTCAATACAAAGAGAACCAACCAAGATCAAAAGCATAGCTCCAACTGCAGAATCAGGAACATAAACATGACACCATGATCTCACATCCTCTCAAAAAGAAGATCACATGCTCAAATCATCATAACATGTACCATGCCACAACTCTAAACTAGTAATCAAGAGTATACCATGACATAATAACAGAACCATCCTACAACCAAGGATCACCTGTCAAAACCAACAAGTCATAAATAATACGTCAACATCTCCAACACCTAATATCAAAGAACTCTCACTGTAGCACACAAAATCCAAGAGCTCCTCCATGACACCAAATATCACCTATTGAAGACAACCATCCATAATAACCAATGGATCCACATCATTGCCAAATGCTCCCACTGAACCGTGATACCGAGCAATCCCATGGCACCATGATGCACAAAACCAACACTGCCATAAGCTCACACAAAAACCTGTGAATCCAAGCTCTCAATGACAACATGATAACCATCCTCTAAAGCAAGAAGATACACCGCCAAACCATCATAATCCATCACCGCCAAACCATCACTGTCACAAGCTCCCACTGAACCGTGTAACCAAGCTATCCATGACATCGTGATACCAATCTTCTCAAACCCAAGAAGATACACCGCCACAACCATAATCAAGAACCAATCCAATACCACCAACAATGCACCTGCATAAACCATCATAACATGCCAAAGTCTCTAATGCACAAGAAACATCCATGACATCATGATCACCACCAAATATACCAACAAATCAACCCAACCGTGTCCACATATCTGCATAATCATAGTCAACTACATAGATCTCATATAATGACTGTACCTGGTAATACCATCTCACCTCCTCAACATGACAACCAAATCAACAAACCAAGTGACTAAACCAAGCCACTAAAATTGATCATGCATCAACACTGAAATATCAATGGGCAAAGACAACCCATATCCAAGTCATAGGTGCAACAAGTAAGTATAGACCGCCTACAACATTGCACAACTTGTAGATACAACAATGCAACATACATGCTGATAACCATGTCAAAAATAGAATAAACTGAGATGTACAACCGAGCATACAATGAATCAATACCAAGGGGTTTGAAGCATGGCATGGGATGTGTGGATTCATGCTTGGTCACATGGAATGCATGGATAGCTTGTGAAGTGTTCATGGAGTCTCTGCAGATGTATTGTAATGGGTTTTCATTGCTGAATAATACATGGAGTGTGGATGCTTTTGGAGGCTGGGTTTTTCCCTCTTGAGGGTTTTCCCAGGGTATATCTTGTGTCATCTTTGATGGGTATGTTGTCTATTCTCTTGCATGTTGATGTTGAGTATTTTACTTGCATGTTTCAGATTTGGGTTATGTGGAAATTGTCATTTCATGGCTGCATAGTTTCCTTACAAGTGGTATCAGAGCTTTGGTTATTGGATTGGATAACCCTAGGTTACATGAGAGAATGAAAGACAATGGCAAGGTATAGGGTTTTGCAGGTGTTTTATTGCAGATCTGAGGGTTTTGGGTTTGCTGTTATGATGGGTTGTTTGCAGATTTGGGGTTTGAAAACTTTTGGCAAAATAGGGTTTCTTGGTCATGCATTTATATGAGGGTTTTGGGGGTGAGTTTTCACAGATGACCTCCTAGGACAAAATGGACCTCATGGTTGGATTCAGGTTGGCCGAGAGAGAAATTTTGACATATAACATGCCCTATTTTGGTTACAGAAAAAAATTTGACCATACCCCTCGGCCGTACGGATGTCGACGTTACAGTCGCAGAAAAATTTAAAAAAATTGAAAAAAATCCCGTCGAAATATTTTTTGTCCCTGCAAAACGAAAAAACAAAAAAATATTAGAAAAATCAAAAAATTGAAAAAAATTGAAAACAAAAAATTTGAAAAAAAGGGGAAGTCCGCGGACCTCCGGTACCTGTCGACCGCCATGCGGACGGTCGGCTGACCACTGTCGACCGCCCGGCCGAGGCGATAAAACGGCCTTTGTCCGCCCACCACCCAGCCCGTTAGGGCTTAAAAATAAAAATAAAACAAATTTTAAATTCTTCAAAAGTCCGCCATGTTTGAAAAGTCCGCCGGATTTCAAAGTTTTCAAAGCCAGATTTAAATATTGCGTCGGGTCCGCCGCAGGGGGGGAGTTTTTTAAATTTTGGAAAATTAAATTGTATTTAAATATTTTTGGAATCCGCCACCGCCGCCGGCCAGCCGCCGGTGGCGCCACTGGAGCGCCACCCCTGTAGAGCTAATTGGTCATTTTATAGCTATTTTTTTCAAACGGGCATAACTTTCACCCAGGTTATCAGATTTTCGACTTCTTATAGTCGTTGGAAAGCTGGTTCTGAGCACTACGCAATGGTATAGGTTTTGTTCTATGATTTTGCAGTTTTGACAGTGGTTTGCTTGGTTGAAGTCAGATATTTATTTTGAGCTTTGAGAGGGCATATCGGGTGCATACGGAGTCAGATTTTGGACTTCGAATAGTCAACGGAAAGCTTGTTCAGATCACTACGTAGTGAATCAGGTTTGGAGATATTTTGGCATGGCTTATTTGCTGTTTTCTTTATTTGAGCTGGTTATGGGTCTCTTTGACTATGGTGTTGTTATGAGCTTATGGATTGTTGGATTTGGGATATTTGATATTGGATTCATTGTATGCTCGGTTGTACATCTCAGTTTATTCTATTTTTGACATGGTTATCAGCATGTATGTTGCATTGTTGTATCTACAAGTTGTGCAATGTTGTAGGCGGTCTATACTTACTTGTTGCACCTATGACTTGGATATGGGTTGTCTTTGCCCATTGATATTTCAGTGTTGATGCATGATCAATTTTAGTGGCTTGGTTTAGTCACTTGGTTTGTTGATTTGGTTGTCATGTTGAGGAGGTGAGATGGTATTACCAGGTACAGTCATTATATGAGATCTATGTAGTTGACTATGATTATGCAGATATGTGGACACGGTTGGGTTGATTTGTTGGTATATTTGGTGGTGATCATGATGTCATGGATGTTTCTTGTGCATTAGAGACTTTGGCATGTTATGATGGTTTATGCAGGTGCATTGTTGGTGGTATTGGATTGGTTCTTGATTATGGTTGTGGCGGTGTATCTTCTTGGGTTTGAGAAGATTGGTATCACGATGTCATGGATAGCTTGGTTACACGGTTCAGTGGGAGCTTGTGACAGTGATGGTTTGGCGGTGATGGATTATGATGGTTTGGCGGTGTATCTTCTTGCTTTAGAGGATGGTTATCATGTTGTCATTGAGAGCTTGGATTCACAGGTTTTTGTGTGAGCTTATGGCAGTGTTGGTTTTGTGCATCATGGTGCCATGGGATTGCTCGGTATCACGGTTCAGTGGGAGCATTTGGCAATGATGTGGATCCATTGGTTATTATGGATGGTTGTCTTCAATAGGTGATATTTGGTGTCATGGAGGAGCTCTTGGATTTTGTGTGCTACAGTGAGAGTTCTTTGATATTAGGTGTTGGAGATGTTGACATATTATTTATGACTTGTTGGTTTTGACAGGTGATCCTTGGTTGTAGGATGGTTCTGTTATTATGTCATGGTATACTCTTGATTACTAGTTTAGAGTTGTGGCATGGTACATGTTATGATGATTTGAGCATGTGATCTTCTTTTTGAGAGGATGTGAGATCATGGTGTCATGTTTATGTTCCTGATTCTGCAGTTGGAGCTATGCTTTTGATCTTGGTTGGTTCTCTTTGTATTGAGTACATTGATTATTTGCTTGGTGTTTAGCATGGATTGATCGGTTACAGGTGCTCATGGATACTTGGAGACTTAGGTGAGGCTTGGTGTTCTCTTGTGGTTAGAGACATATTGATATGGTTACTCTTGATGAGGTTTTAGCAGGAAGTCCGAGGGAGCCTACACCTTGGTTGGACGTGAGTTCAACATGGACCAATGAGGAGAGTGTTCTTGGTTGAGTCATGATGACTTGGATATCTTGGAGGAGCATTCTCATTCCCCACTCTTGGTCTACTCGGCAGTTCACTTGAGAGGTATTGCCCATTATTCTTTCAGGTGCATTATGTTTATGCTTTGTTCTTCTCATGGATATGGATCTTGAGTCATGGATATTTGGTTCTGGAGGGTTCATTTGAGGAGTGTTGGCATGCTTATCTCCTTGTACATGTTGGGTTTAGGAGATGGTTTATTGGGCTGATTTCCTTGGTTTGGGAATGGTTACTTTGAGTTTGATCTTCTTGTTTTGAGATGCTTACATCCATGTTAGTTACATATGTTATGTTTGATCTTGGTGATTGGATGGATGGATGTGGTTATGGATTTTGTTTTGGGGTGTTATGGAGGAGATCATACTTGACACAGTTGGCATTTAGAGGTGTGTGTGTAGGAGGACATGCTACAGGTGTTTGGTTTGCAGGTTTTGCTTATCATTGTGGATGTTCCTTGGTACTACATGTTTACTTCTATGAGATGTTGGTAGTAGACTTGGTATGCCTTTGTGATGGTGTCCTTTTTGGGATGTTAACGAAGCGACGCGTTGAATGCGCTCATTCCAGGTTTGCATTCATCTAGACATTGCCCATGCAGTGGGAGCTCCTGGATGTGTATGTCATGCTTTGACAGGTTTGCACATGGAGTTTTTATTGTGGTTTATGGGTGGATATGTTGTTGGCATAAGTTTACTATGTTATGTATACCTTGGAGGTATGGATAGTTGGATGTGTTGGCATTTGTTGTGGGTGTCATTTCAGCTATGGTGATTTATTCTTGACAGCTACTGGTGCATATTGGATTCAGTGTTTGTGTTTTGAGATATCAGGTTGAGGCAGGTTTATGCTTCTTTGTGACAGTTAGTGTGACATCTCTTTGGATGTGTTCATATCTTAGTGCAGTTGGCATGGTGGAGGATGGGAGCATTCATGGATGAGATGGTGGTCACCTTGGTTCTTGTTACAGGTATCTTGATGGAGCACATGGAGCACTTGGATTCTAGGATGGTACATGTTGCCTATGGAGTTTATTTGTTACCCCTTATGCAATGTATACAACAAGTGGGAGATTGTTAGAATTAGGTGTTGTACACCTTGCATAATGTTTGTAATATTTTATTTATTTATTATGTGTGTGGTGCACCTAGGGGTTTCTAGGTGAACGTGCATCACAAGGAGTTATAATGTTGGGGCCACTTTGTTGTATGTAACATTGGGACATAATTGTAAAATGTAATTATTTAATATTGGGGAATAATAATAAAATAATATAAACATTATGCAAGGTGTACAACACCTAATTCTAACAAAAACCTCCACCTGGTTGGCATGGAGCTTCCACCATCTCTATGGAAAAAAATTAATTCTCTTTATGACCATCCTTTCCCAATTCAAAGTCACACAAAGACATCACAAACTTTATTCTATAGAACAACTAACTCCCTAGTAGTAGTATCTAATGTCTCAGACTTATCCTTTTGTGAGGAGATTTTCTCATTCGCCCTTGCGGAAAGGATAAAAGAAGCAAGAGTAGCCAGGCACTAAACAACCATTTCATTATAAGCTTCAAAATCCTCTATGTTTGAGACAAAATCATATATTCATATTCAACATCAACCTAAATATTTTTCTCTAACTTTCATGTCAGGTTTTCTAGTCCCTTCTGTTTTGCCTTAATTCTTTTGAGGAACAACAACAATACCCTAAACCACTTTAATGTTATCCTCCAAAATACTCAACATTTCATTTGCAAAGGCAAAAGATATTCCACCCTTGACTAAAGGGCACTTGACCTTCCCTTTAACTTTTGAGGGACTAACTAGCTTCGTTTAAGTTTGTTTAAGGAAATTATAGACAAGACGGGTATCGTTAGAATAGTTTTCGCAAAAGATTCTAGAGATCTTATACAATATGGGTTAAGTCCATCTTCCAAACTTTGACTATCATTATAGAATTTGGGAGAATCTTTGAGATTTTCATATTCACACAAAATTGACCAAAGGAGCACGCTCTACCTTTTATTTCCTCTTCCCAAAATTTGAGAGGGGGACCAAGGAGATGCACCCATGTGGGTGCTACTGCACAAAGATTTGTCAAGGGATCAAACCCCAATTTCCATTTGTAGAGAAAGAGATTATATCTCTCATAAAGCCATGGACCATCCACCAAGGTTTTAAGTGGATCTTCTTGAAGTGAAAAGTGGAATAAAAATATGCCTCAACAAGCACACAAAACTTGAGCATTTCCTCTAATCTTCCAAATAATAGCAACCCATTTCCTAACTATATGTATATTAAGGCAAAATAAGAACTTACTTGTCAATGCAGTATCAATCTTAGAAATGAACATATCAACCATGGAATCAACCACTTTCAAAATGAAACCTTCTGCAAACTGAGATAACACCAAGAGTCATGAGTCACACATTAACTGATGGAAATGCCTTTATTGAGTCACAAGGTTGGGGATTTGAATGCATCTTTCCATCCAACATGTGGTCATGCATCACCAACAACACTGACAAAGGAGAAAACATGCCCAACAAAAATCAAAGAGGATAGGGAGGCCATTGTGGGGGGGCCCAACCTATTCCCACCCATTTTCAACAATCATAATTAAAAATTAGGGGAACAGTTTTCTAGAGAGCACACTAGTTTAGTCTATTGTTAGGGATTACAAATTGGTGTGTTTAATATACCTTAGAGAATGTTTCTCACTCATTGATAAAATTTTAGTTCTAGGAAGTTTTCTTTATGTAAGAAATCAATCGACATAGTTGCCCACAACAACTGATTTATGTATGACTATCTTGTATGCAGTTATTCAACAAGTGTTTTTACATGTTTTACACCCTTCATAGACTAGACACTCATCCTCATTTAACATCTTCCTATAGTGATGTTCCTACAAATACTAACTTGTAGATTAGGTTTAAGCATAAGTGAGAAATATCTTATTGTATTGTGACCAATAAAACTAATACACTATGTGAATATGTTTTTGTTGGTTTTTTTTTCCTCAAAAGGGTTTCTCAAGGTAAAAATCTTGTTATATTGTGAATGTGTCATAGTTTTCTTTCTACTGTATTTAAGATTTTGTTCACATTACTTCTCTTGCATAAAGTTATTGTTTTGGTGAATGCCCGATCCAATGACAATCTTAAAGGTTACATTTTTTTAGGATTTTCAAAATTCCAAAAATATGGCAAAGATAATGGGGTATAACCAGAAGACAAATAGATAATTTAGAGGCCCAAATAGAGTTATCCTAAAAAAACTTCAAATTAAGCCAAAGATTTGATACACCATAAGAAATTTGAATCTGATAATGTAAGAGCAGATGAAAAGGAGAACTCAAGTTTCATTTTAGGAAAAATAATCACTATAATTAATCAAGTTCAAATTTTGCTTGGTAGGACATCAATACTTTTTCACTTTTGATGATTGTTGAAAATGAAGATAGTAAAAATCAAGTTGATAAACCTATATAAGACGTCATTTATGAGATTTCTTTTTTCAACATATTTATTGCAAGTTTTGTAGAAGTCAAAGTAAAAAGTAGGTGCTATACTGTTGTAAGCAATTAATACTCAAGGCAAAGATAATAGTTATGATGTATCCAATTAAAACTTAAAATCGGGGATGCATCCCCCGCCCCCCTAAAATGGTTCGTCCCTGTCCTCGAGAATGTCCCGAGTACAAGAGGACGGTTGGGGGACGGCCCCCTAGCATCCCCTTTTTTTTCCAAAACTTGGGAAACGTTCCCAAAACGAGGAAATGGTCAACAGGAAAAGGGGGACGGGTGACTATCCCAGGGATGGCCGACCATCCCCCATGTCAAAGCATGGTCAAAACAAATATATATATATATATATATGATGAGATTTTGTCACTCATGAATGATGAACAATCCTTAACTAGCAATAACAATGGGCAATGACCATGCCATAAAAGGCAGTTACCTTGATCACAGAGGGTTGTGAATGAGACTGTTAGTCTGTACAATAGGTAAATACTGTGCAATAATGGACAGATCAAGGGAAAAGCTTACCAAGATGAGGACAGTCAAACCTTAGAAAAGATAGTCATAGAAGGTTACATAATGGGTTATGTTGAAAATGCAAGTAAAAGACCCTTATTGAGCCCTCCAAAAATTAATATGATGTTTATCTGAGCAATGGAGAGGTCAAAAACTATCTGAAAGCATTAGAATCCTAAAGCAATTCCAAAGGCATACATGACAAGTTCTTTAAAGAAGGTGGTTAGATAAATAAGAAAATATCCAAACTCAACAAGAGGACAGGTCGTGGACTAAAAGTGGATCGTTTTAAAATGCAAATCTGGAAGTTTCAAAAGCTCTATACTAGTTGTGAAGATGACAGGGGAGAGATCAAAAGGACAATCTTAGGACAGTCCAGTGATGAAAAGGTTTGCAAAGTGACCTCACCACAAAGATGAATGTGGCTTTGAACAATGCATAGAGTTTTCAAAGGACTGTCATTAAAGTATTTGACAGTGGGCTAAATATGACTAGTTTTTCTATTAAAAAAGGCAATCACTTTGAACAAGTGAGCAGTCAACCATGAAAGGGTAGTCACTTTGGACTAAAGGGACATAGTCTAATGAAGGACAGTTTTGAAGATGAAGGCAAACACAATGATAAAGTACAATGACAAAATATTAGAGAGGAACTTTTGATAGTCATGAATGAACAAGGGTGTGTTTGATGACAATATTTTGAGATATAAGATAGAGTTATTCTTGAGAAAATCATTAGATTGTAATATCTTTTTTATCAGAGGTATGAGTTGATGATTGATAAAGCTTAAAAATATGGTAAACAATTGATAGTAAGGAGAAAAGTATGACAATACTAGAAGGTTTCCTCCAAAGCTTTTGAGGTATTATAACTTAAGGTTCTATAATGTATATTATGCATGCTTTATCCATGTTTTCATTTGAATATTTAAAATTTCCCTATATTTTTATATACCCATCCCCCCGCTGTCCACAAATTTGGCCTCAAAATCCAGAAACTTGGGGACTCGTCCCACCATCCCCTGCCGTCCCCGTCCCGGAAACTTGGGGTAACCACCAATGAGCAAAGATCCAAAAAGTGTTGTTTCGGGCAACTCCAAGGGCAGCTCTAGTGGAGAAAGCACCTTCAGATGAGAGGTAGTGAGCATAGGCAAAGGTTGGAGTATACTTATTATGGCACAAAAATTGCCACAACGAAACCGCAGCCAAGATGTATGTCAACAATGGTTGCTTGAGTAGTAGTGGACAAGAAGAATTCAGCATTAGTACGGAGGACCTGCAAACTGCTAATCTAGACTATGGTCAGATGTTGATTGAAGCTCCAAATAAGGGGCATTGTGGCTTTGTCAAAGGGCAAAAATAACAATAAATACAGGTATTTTTTGTTTAATTTATTGTGTTATGTTTGAGGGGTGTTGGAAATAACCAAGTTACTAAGTTTACTTATTGATTACTAAGTCATCGTATGTCCATTATGTGTAGGAGCTAAAGTACTCTCCTGAAGTATTATGTAGCATAGGTGAGGTAAGGTGCTTCATAACAATGAGACATCATAAGATTCATAACACAAATTATGCACCTGCTAGGATATTTATGTAATACATATTGTCGATTATCTTTCTATTCCTGTTACCATCTCAATCTTTTTTATATCCATTTTCATATTCCATATTTACCATATGAAATGTTCGCAATCATAATACCATATTTTCTACAAAACACTTCAACCGATAATTCAAAGTGCACAATTAGCCAATGTCTGTCCACAGCCTTCATCCCATCAACTAGACCAGGAGCATGTCTAGTTTTTACCAGAATATATTCTGAATGTGCCAAGTGTATCACTCAGGGTCATAGAACAGTCAGAGTTTAATATACTTACAGCAGTCCATGTTTATCTACATTTATCAAGCACTAGAATCAACAATTTGGAACTGGGAAGCAGTCTTTTGGAGTCTTGGTTATCTATAACCACACAATAACTCTGTTTACATGACTTTATTGATTTCTCATGTGCTACTTTCTGTCTAAGAAAATGTCTTAACGTTGCTTCATGAACTCTCATGTAACAGATACTCTCAACATCAAAGTAATATATCTATTAGTCTATCTTTAACCTTTCCAACTGTCCTTCATTTTCCTTATTTCTCCAATGACATGAACGGCAGAGTTATGACCTATACGATCCTGCACACCAAACCAGTTTAAATCATTAATGGAATAACCATCCAGCTTTAGCTCATAATCAAGATATTTGTGATCTTGATTCTTAATACATTCTGTCAGTAATTTAAAAACATGATCGGGACGTTCTTTTTCTATTTTGTACATACCAAAGGCAAGTTAAATTAGCTGAACTATGGATACAATCTTGCTATTGTCGGAAAATTTTAGATTCATTTAAACAATCATTTTCTTTTAATAAAAGAAAAAGACTTTTATTAATAAATTACCTTAAGTTCTGGAAGGTCCACACGCATAAAGGGATTAGACTCCAGTTCATCCTGAATGGTTGATGGAACTGTGAATTTATTCTCCTTCCGTTGCTGTTCAGCCCATACAAGTTTCTGCTTGAGCCTCTCATTTTCTGGTTCAATGGTCAGTGCAAACTGAAGATTCTTCACAGTATACTGCAGGAATGAAAAGAGTTAGGACACAAGAAATGTCTCCCCTAAAATAATCTGCATACGATGATAAGAAAAAAAACTGCTATATTTGACCTAAACTATAAAATACATAGGTATCTGCATTCATCTGAATTTGCAAGAAATCTGTAATATGCAAATAAACATCACTTGTTTTTGCAAACTATAGTTATCTTCTTATTTTTGAATTTTTTATCTTTTGTTTTTATCCCACCCTTCCAGAATGGTGCTGTGTGTTCAAGTGACTCATCCATCCCAAGTTTTGACCTCTTGCCTTCACGAAGAAATCGAGAGCTCATCACTGGCAAGCCAGAACTTGTGTTGTTATTTGTCTCTCTATTGTGGCTTTAATGCATTATTTGATTCACTTGTGGCGTATTCAATTTATTTCCCATGTCCCTAGAAGTAAAGGGACCTTTCCAACTACCAAGTGGACCTGCCCCAAATTTGATTGAGTAAAATTAAATTAAGATGGAGCTGCAAAAGGAAATCCAAGCCTTGCTGGTGGGAGAGGAATTATTAGGGATAGTAAAGGGAGTTGTTTGACAGCTTATGCACGATGCTTGGGAATCTAATCCAATCATGTAGCAGAAGCCAAGGCTGCCTTCTGGGGTATTCAGCTTGCCAAAGAGCTTAAAGTTTCTCATCTGATTATTTAGACAGATTCACTTAATGTCACCAATTGTCTTAAGGCTCTCTCTTCACCCTCTTAGAACATTAGTAACATCATTAAGGGCTCAACAGAAATTTTAAATTCCTTCTCTGAGATTAGAATTGAGCATATCTTTAGAGAAGGAAACAACTTGGCACATAAGTTGGCCAACATCTGAGTTGGGTTAGATAATCTAAGGCATAGAGGAATGTGGGGACTTTGTTTTTAAGAAATTGTTGAAGGACTTGAAGAAAGATTTCTTAATGATTTTCTTTTATCATGGATGGTATACTCTTCTGGGCTTATAGTGTTATTATTTTATTCGTGCCAACCAGGGTGCCTGATGTCACTATCAGATTATTGATGATTCTCTGCTTTGAATTCGCTCACGGCTCCTTTGCGAATTTCATCAACCTTTCTTGCACGCCATTATTCAGCTGTTTTAATTATTACTTCCAGGTTGTGTCATCATTCAGCTGTAATAATTATTACCTTCAGGGTGTTGGTTCAGATTTGTATTTAATCAAGTGTCTTCTGGAGATCTCCATTTTCCTATTTTGGGATCTCTTGGATGGTTGCATTACTGTGAACATAAAGTTGGGTGGTGTGTCAGTGAAGAGGTTTGATACTATGGGTGGGGAAAGACTGCATTAAACCTTCCTCTTGTGAAGGGCAAAGAAGAAGACTACAGAATGGCATATTCTCTGCAAGGGTGGGGAAAGACTACTCATTAAAACTTCCTCTTGTGAAGAGCAAAGAAAAAGACTACAGTATGGCATATTCTCTGCAAGGATGGGCTTACATCTTTCATGAAGAGGATAAATGGGTTTGATCCCATGCTTTCAAGGAAATTTGCAATGTCTTGGAAAGGTAGAAAGGTTATAGTGAGGGGCATTAGCTTTGAAATCTCTGAAGAAGGTATAGCAATGGCACCTACGTTATCCATGGAAGGCTTAAAGACTCATAAAGTGAATAAATCAAAGAGGAAGGACATGGAGGCTTTCCTTAAAGGAAAGAAAAAACTAATCAGATATCAGGCAAGTTATCTTTGTGAGTCCATGCCTGCTCCTTGGGACAGGGTGAGTTTCTATAGACACCTAAAATCCACCATCACTTCTAATGACACATTTTAATATGATTCCTAATGTTTCATCAACATCACCATGTTACTTAGCGAAGTTTGATAACACTACCATACTATCATCATCCTAAGTAATTAAATTAAACATTTATTTAATTGAATCCTCACCACTCCACTAATTAATTAAATAATAGAATTATTTAATGAATTATTCTAATTTCTATCTCACATTTTTAAATAAATGATCAATGAAATTTATTTCTTCCATTATCCATATTTTTCAAATCTCATCCATCCATTTAATCATTCAATCTTCGCTCTAGATTTTGCAATCAAACATTTTATACCCTCATTATGGTTGGAACAAAATATTTATTTGCCATAATCATTCAAAACAACTTGCATCCTCACCATCCATCTGAAACAACTCAAATTCTAACCATCCATCATGCTTCCTATATTTGAGGAAAATTTTCTCAACCAATCTCAACTGTAGATTCATCAAATGAATCTACAGCAGTTATCTTCCTATTCAAAAAATTATAAATAACCTTTAAAGCCTCCAAAAAAGGAAATATGTGAATTTACAAGTACATGTTGCTGAGATTTTGTATGAATCTACTTGAGCAACTACATATTATTCCTTTGTGTCATTGCATTTCCCTTGAGCATATCCACCAACAATAGAGTACCATTTTGTAACACAAGTTTTGTTTGATTTCTATTAAGCTCAATCTGAGGTTTTGCACTTTGAAATAAAAAGATTTGATTAATTTGTGTTTGTTCTTTTCCTTTTAAAATTGAATTTTGAATTTTGTGCATTACATTATGACATGCCCTAGTGGGACACTTGTCTTAATCCAATTTTTTACTTTTGTAGGTTGTCTCAATGTGATTTTTTAGATTTTTCCACAATCCTAATTGTGTTTTCCAGAACAACTTTTGCACTGTGCGCAGTAATTTTCCACCTAATTATCAGTGTTCCCACCTTCATTTTTTTAAGCTTTTGGCTTGTTACAATAAAAGTGTTTCCCCTTCAGCTTCAATGTTTGCATTTCACTATTAGCATTACCAATTTTTGTGGTTGTAAAATGTTTGACCGATTTTTTCTTAATGGGGTTTTTCATCTCGTCAGTTCTTGCAGGGATAGCTATACTGAGAGTGACTTTGTGGGATTTTATGTTAAAGAGTCTTGAATGCCTTTTGTTAACTAGAATTTCAAATCTTTTTGCCTTCAAATTGTGATTCTTGCTTTGGCTTTACATTAATTAGTGTTTTTGCAGGTGCTTGTTGAACCAATTTCTTATTGCTGCTTCTCAATTAACTTGGATATTGCAGGGTATTCTCTCTATTAATTTTTCTTTTGCATGATCGCAACACTTGTGTTCTATGATGCAGCGTTTTCAATCAATAGTCAGTGTTTCCACCCAATCACCAATGTTTCTATTTTTCTATCTTTTTTTGTAGGTTGCCATTTTGTTTTCTGTCAAAAAATTTACACTCAATTTGTGGCATTTTTGCCTAGTCCACAGCATTTGTGCCTGTTAAACTATTTTTTCTTGCAAGTCAACGCCTATGTTTAATCAATGGCATTTCCATGTAATCTTCAGCATTTGCAATGTGTTTTAGCATTTGGAATCTGATATTTTTTGATTTTTGTTAACTTCAATCCACTAACCATTGATTTGCAAGTGTTGTGTTTGGGTCTTTTCTATTGTTCTAACTTTGTGCAGGTTCATTTGTCTGAGGCCTAAATCTTGCAAACTACCAATGTTGCGGTCTTGTAAGGTTGCTTGTCAAAGTTGGTTTCCAAAACTTCATTCACATTTTTAATTTGTAAAGGAAATTAACCTTTGTTTTTAGTCTTTGTTTGTTGTAAGTTAGTTGTGTATGCTCTCCTCTTGCACCTTAGGATGACCTTAAGAATAAAAACAACCTACTTACTCTTCTTGTGTGTCACATGTATTCGTGATTAGCTTGTGTATGCTCTCTTTTTGAACCTTAATTTTAAAGTGATCTTGACGATCAAGAGTGGTTTCTCACTTGCATTTCCCAAAGGATAGTTCTGTAAGCTCTTCTCTCGTGCTTAAGAGCGATCTTGACAATCAAAAACAGCTGTTCCTTTCTTTCTTTCTATTTTAGGAGCTTAATGACCTTGGAACTGATATCCAAGCACGAAGCCAAACCCCATGTTCCGTCAAGGCATACAAATTCCAGGTAGGAATTGTCAATCTTAGCTAAGAAAATGTGTGTTTTAAGCAAACAATGAACTGAGGTAGTTTTGTCCACCGATACTCAAGCCTTAGACAATATGCTTCAGAGTTGAAATTGTCATTCTTGGTGCAGCTCCAATCAAGAGGCTAGAGTGAAGTGAGAAGGGTATTTGACCTCATCATCATACACCTTAGACATGCTCTCTAATTTCATGAAAATGGGCATCACGTACCTTCGGATATATCAAGGAATCCCTAGATAAGCCTAGTTTAAGACATTTTCGCTGTTTGTAACTTGTGATGAACTAATAAGCAATTAGCTTCAAGAAGTTACCCTTGAGGTATATTGGTGGGCTCACACGCCAAACACACCCACTTAAATTATATAGGTTTTTCTTGTGTCTTTTTTGTCTTCTTATTTGTGTTAAGCTTGTACTAAACCAAACTTTAAAAAAAAATCAAAACCCCAAAAATAAAAAAAATATGAAGTTTGCAAAACAAAAAGTCCAAAAGCCAAAATCAAGGTACATTGTATGTCACCTATCACTAGGCATCAAGCCAAGTTAAACATGGAATTAAACAAAGAAAACCCTTTTCTCATAGGAACTGCATTCGCCCAAGATTCTTATGTTGGAGAAACTTCTTGTTGAAACCTACATGAAAACTGAAATAATGATGATAGTGATAGTCTCCACAACCAAAATGATTACTCCCATGCTTACCATAACTTCTTGGATTCTAAACAAGGACGCACCATGATTGACTGATTCATACATAAAAATAGGGATGACATACTTAGAAGTCTTGTGGAATCAATAGCCAAATTATTCCTTGAGTATAACTTGGATAACCTCAATAACATGATAAACAAAGAACCATCTAACTAAATCCCCACCAATGCCAATGTTGATCATGCTCATGTTGACCAAGACAATGTTAATCCAAAAATACCTACTATCAACATAAAGAAAAAATTACAACAGTATCCTCCAATTCCAAGCAAAACAAGACCTTTAATGCCCAAACTTCCATGGAAAAACAACCCGATCTATCAAAACAATCCAACCCATCCAAACAATCCACTTTATCAAAACCAAAAGCAACCCAAACAATCCACTTTATCAACATCAACTCGACCCAAATAATCAAATGCACCAACAAAATCAAACAAACTCCAACATCCCAATCCATCCAAACAATCTAATTTATCAAAATCAAAGCAACCCAAATGATCCATTTTATCAACAACATCAACTTAACCCAAATACTCAAACATATCAAAAAAATCAAAACCCAAACAATTCAAACAATCCACTTCATCAACAAAATCAAAACAACCCAATCTATCAAAACAATCCAAACAATCCACTTTATCACCAAAATCTACACAATCAAACTCAACCATCTAATTTCTTCACACCGCCAACACCTCAAAGCATGCCAATTGATCAAAAGTGGCAAGCCATGAAAGAGGCCATAAAGGGTTTATCCAAATCGACATAAGGCATATAAATTTGAGGAGTTGTGTCCCTACCCCTTCTATAGATCCATATTGCAAATCCCCTTTCATCCTCATTTTGAGATACCCGAGTTTGATAAATACAAAGGAAAAAGAAACCCACGGAACACATAAAAGAATTTTACATGGCATTCCAAGAAGTCACCTACCATGATCTCTAGTTGATTAGGCTATTCCCCCAAAGTTTAGGGGGACAAGCATTGGAGTGGTTCCCACACCTCCCCAAGGGATCAATCACCACATCTGTAGACCTAGTGGAGAAATTTGTAAAGCACTTTTCCTATAGCATGGAACATGCACTAACTATGATGGATTTGTGCAATGCAAAACAACAAAATGGGGAAAGTTTCTCCTCCTTCCTACAACAATGGAGAAGCCTCGCGAGTAGATTTCCATGGCCCATGCTCAAAAGGAAATTAGTCCACATATTCATCACCAACTTAAACCAAGAAACAACCTTCTATAGGGAAACGTTTGACAATAACCCTAGTTCCTTTTATGTGTCATGAAGTTTTCCATTAGACCTAGTAGATTACCCTTTTGAGTTAGGGTTTATGATAGGGTTTTCTCCTTCAGTTTTTGTCATTTTCCCTTTTGTGCTTTGTGCATCATCCACATGATGTCATTATAAACATGACACCATCAGATGTGCAATGAATCCTAGTAAATCTTGTACTGAATTGCTTTGTTTTGTAAAAATTTTGGTAGTTGTGTTTTTGTTAAGTCGTGCAAAATAGTGGGCATGACAATCATAGCCCAAGACATCCGGCTGTACTTGCAAAGCATGGAAGAATGTTTATCTCTAATCTATATTCATCCTCTAAATGGTGAACCAACTCATGGTGTGCTAGGGCATGGGGAAAGCCTTCAAAAATTGTAGAGATATTCATTAAAAAAGGGTGCCATTACTCCTGGTAGAAGAGATGTCCTAGAGCAAGAGAGGGTAGGTGATATAATTTGTCATTCGAGGGTATATTGGTCATGGAGCTGCTTGGTGGAGCATTGAGGACAAGGTGGAATGGTTGTGGGATGCAAGATTATAAGGGGAACAAGAACCAAGCCAAGAGAAACAAGGTTTGGGAGGGATCACAAACTTGGGAATATGGAACCACAAGGGTCGAGAGTCCAAGTGGACCTAGAATGTGAGGATTGATGAGGGAACTTGGGCAAGGATGGGGAAAAAAGAAGGCAAAGGAATTGTGGACATCAAGAGATGTTTGCAAGTGAAAGATTCCTTCGAGAGTCCAAGGTCCGAAGGAACGGAATGGGGTGGCGTTAGGGTTCTGAGGTACATAGGAACTTTGAAACAAAGAAAGGGATGAAAGGTTTGGGGGATGGATTAGAAGAAGTTCAAGGTTAGATGTTTGGACAGTCCTAGAACTAGCTAGTGGTTTGGGAGGTTCAAGAACTTTAGAACCTCTTGACATGTTATCTTTAGTCTTTACTTGTCAGCATTTCGATATTTTGAAGAACTTGTAGACCTCATCACACTTTCAGTGAGTTAGAGAACCTACAAACTTGCAAACAACCCATCTTCATTGTCTTTGTGTCATGTCCCCAAAATTGTAACACTAAGATATAAAGCATTGAAATGCAAATAAATAAATAAAATAAATAACGAAATACATATTGAAATATAAAAAAAATATTAGCAATTTAATATCATTATAATTATAATTATCTTAAGATAATATTATAATTACAATTATCAAATATAAAAATATAAATATTATTAAAAATTTGATATTATAATTATATTAATAATAGTAATATAAAATTTACATATGAAACTAATATAAAAATAATATATTAATAATACAACATATATAGAATAACATAATACATATATGTTCAAGAGAATAAATCAAGGACTATGACATGAAGGCAGCACTTGAAAAAGGAGCTATTAAAATAATAGAGTGAAGTGATGTCCCTAAAGAATAAGGAATAATGCTTAATTGGATGCAGCGATATTAGGAAATAAAAGTAATTTCCAAAGGTGGTGTTCATAAAGGCACCGATTAGTTTTAAAAAGGGATACGTCTCTTTAAGATACAAAGATATAAAGGAGGACAATTACCAAAAGAAGAAGGCATCGTTGGCTGGGGAAATAAGAGGTTTCTGCAAATCGAAGTGGTAAGTATTAGGTGAGTATTTTCATAACTCTAAATCAGCAGTCATAAATACCTTTATATAGTTAGAAAATAATATTCGTTAAATATGTTATGAATGTAAATATTAATGATTGATAAATATATTAGGAATTGGTAATTGATAAACAATCTGATATTAATAAATATTAATGTAGATATTAATATTTGGTAATTGATAAATATATTAATATTTGATATTGATAAAGATATTAATATTTGATAATTGATAAATATATAAATATATATTATAATATTGATGATTGATACCGTTTTTACATAATAGTATTTATCTAGTTGATGTCATTTATTAATGTCATTTTGGAATAGTAAGATTATGCATGCACTATTGATTCTTATAGCATTGCTAATATGCTATTAGACAAATAATTATATATATATATATATATATGATTTATGATTACTCAATAATGATGCTTGCAACAATTACTGAGCCTTATAAGTAATAATGACTCTTCAATATAAACATGAATAGATTGTATCTATATATTTATGTATGTCCGTAGCCTATGATCAATCAGATATAAGGTCGAAGGAGGCAAGTTAGGATGATGTTGTTTATAGGCCTCCCATGCTAAGTACGCCACTCTGAGGGTGGAATAGTCTTGGTCAAACGTTCCTGCCGCTTGGGGCCAAGAGGTGGGTAGTCTTGGTCGGACACTCGTGCTCTTGGGCTTAGATGGTGTTTACAAGCCTCCCATGCTAAGCACGCCACTCTGAGGGTGGAATTGTCTTGCTCAGACGTTCCTGCCGCTTGGGGCCAAGGGGTGGGTTGTCTTGGTCGGACGCTCCTGCTCTTGGGCTTAGATGGGTTGAGTAGTTTACAAGCACCCCTTTCAAGACTTTCCTATCAAGCCAAACTATGATTGATTGTTAGGATGGATTCAAGGAGTCTTAATCATGAGGATGGATAAGACAACATGGATAGGAAAAGCAGGTACAAGTGTATCCACTAAGCACGCCACTCTGAGGGTGGAACTGTCTTGGTTCAAACGTTCCTGCCGCTTGGGGCCAAGGGGTGGGTTGTCTTGGTCGGACGCTCGTGCTCTTGGGCTTAGATGGATATCTTCAGGCGGACTTATTGTGCTTCTCATCCAGGTCCTATTATGATTAAAACTTCCATTATGCATTATGAATATTGGTAGTTTAGATAGTTTTGAAATAATCATGTATTTTGTATAGCTCAAAAGATTAGGTATTTATTATGTTCTGATCATATGAATTATATTTCCAATATTATCTAACATTATTGCAAGACCTAAACCAAGATTTATCTTGCTTGAAGCATTTAAGTGGTAAATTATAACCCTAACTACATTAAGCTTGTGATTCTAGGGCAAGATTTAGGGTTATCCCAAAAGGGGACATTACAGTGGTATCAGAGCATCTTTCCTGCCATACTGTGTGTGCTTGAGCCGGTTGCTTATATGAGCTACTTGTTTGTCTGCTTGAGCTACTTTCCTATGTGCTTGAGCTAGTTGCTTGCTTGCTTGAGCTACTTGTTTGCTTGCTTGAGCTAGTTGCTCGCTTGCTTGAGCTACTTGCTTGAGCTACTTGCTTGCCTAGTTGAGCTGGTTACCTATGTGCTCGAGCTACTTGCTTGTTTGCTTGAGCTACTTGGTTGCATGCTTGAGTTGGTTACATACTTGCTTGAGCTAGTTGCTTGCATGCTTGAGCTACCTACTTGTCTACTTGAGCTAATTGCCTACTTGCTTGAGTTGGTTGCTTGCGTGCTTGAGCTACCTACTTGTCTACTTGAGCTGGTTGTCTACTTGCTTGCATGCTTGAGCTACCTGCTTCTCTACTTGAGCTAATTGCCTACTTGCTCGAGTTGGTTGCTTGCGTGCTTGAGCTACCTACTTGTCTACTTGAACTGGTTGCTTGCTTGCTTGAGCTTGTTTTCTTGATTGAGCTACTTAGCTACTTGGTTGCCTGCTTTAATTTTTGATCGATGTGGTTTTAAGTTATACTGATTCACAAACTCCAACTCGTGGATTTTGAGAATTATGGAGAAATAGTAGAACTTAAGAATATTAGTCAATACATTGTCTTCATAACCAAAATAACCATCACTTGGTTAGAACTTCCAACTCCTAGGCGGGTGCATGAAGTTGGGTACCAATTTTCTGGCCACTTTTGAAAAAAGTTTTAAAAAACGCGCTCGCGTTATTTCGCGTTAAAAACAAAGAAAAAGGTGAAATTGTTTTCCTTGGAATACCAACCCAAAGGCTTGGAGGGCATTCCCAACAAGGCCAGAGATGTGTTTTTGTAAATTCTACAATTTTTCACATAATCGGGTCCGTGCTCGCCATCAAGATTGCATCTAGTTTAATATCGACAAAATTGAAAACATGGGTAATGTTAGGTTCTCTCTTAGCTATCCAACAATGTAATTTTTTTCACTTTTTGACAATGTTAAGCCTTTCATCCATAATTTCTTTTGTTTGTATGTTTGTTTTTTGCTAAAAAGTAGTGTTTGGTGTTTTTTTTGTTATAAATTAACCGTTCATCAAAATTTCAAATAAATTACATTTTTAGAAACTAGACTCCATTCTACAAATTTTTAAAATAAAAAGAAAAAAAAAAATCAATTATTTTCCAAAATTTGTAGGGGAGCATAATAAAATGCTTTTCAGGAAGAGTCCACTTAGAAAATTAGTAAAAAATCAAATATTCATTAAAAAATTATCAAAAAAATTGTGCATCAACTAGATGCTATTAGATAACTTCTGACCATAGCGATTTTAAAAATACTACAAAAAAATTCACCGCTCAGGTCGTACAAGAGTTGCTATGTTATGTTTTTCCGACAAAACAACAATTTGTGTACATCCCTCTTTTGAACCCCTTAATATCAACCATTTTCAAAATAAATTAGTAGTTTAGAAAGTAGACTCAGAGCACTTCAATCCTTGTTTTTGTTCCATCTCAAAATTTTGAGTGTAACTATCCTCAATTTCACGTCCAAGGTCAGCATTTCCTAATTTCAGAAAAAAAGTGGCCACTTAAGCCCCCTTTTTGGGAACCATCTTGGTGCACTTATCCTCTAAGTTACCGATTCACCATACTAAGCCTCCGGATACGATACGATACGATACGATTCGGATTCGAGATTCGGATTCGGTACGCCCCAAATTCGGCCAGGATTTGAAAATTTCTCTGTGGATACGTTTCAGATTCGTGGCTTCACTGCGGATTCTTCCAGGATATGGCGCGACGAATCTGAGCAGAATCCGCAACGTTTTTTCACGTCAAAACGCCCAGTCCGCAAAAAACGTGTTTTTTTAATCATTTTTTATTATTTTTTTGACCGGATGTTGACTTCTAAACATTTTAATATTCATTGCAACCCTAATTTCGACCTCCAAACACACTAAATAGGTAAAAACAATTTCATTTTAACAATTTGTGAAAGAAAAACGAGTTTTTTTGCCTCCATTGCTGAACTTGCTCTCTTGCTTGCACAAGCTCGAATAGAGTTGAAGGCTGATCGTTGGTTGTTCAAGGTTGATTGTTGTGCTATTCCTAAGCACTTGCAAGTGTTTTCCAAGATTCAAGAAGACTGTAGAGCAAGATTTGTTCAAAAAAGGTAGGTTTCTTTGAAGTTTTTTGATTTTTTTCTTACATTTTTTTTAAGTTTAACAAATGAACTATTTTGTTTTGTTTTTATTGTATTACTTTTGTTGATTGTTCTCATTCTTTTAAGTTTTTTAGTTTCAAATTTCAATACCAAAATTATTTCAATCTATTGTGCCTTGGCCCTTAGGTATTACAATGGCATCTGCTTCTAATTCAAGCCAATCTCGTTTCAAAATAAGTGCAACCTCTCCCCTTTGGAAATATGTAGAAATGGTTCAACAATGTCCAGGTGGTGGAGTATTTGTTTGGATTTGTGGTCATTGCAAAATTCAATACACGAGCTCATACAGTCGAGTGAAAGCCCACTTGTGTAGTATCCCTGATATTGGCATCAAACCTTGTCCGGGACCTCCAGAAGGTGATGGCAAAGGCCTTGCAGATGACATAGTGTTGAAATATATTGCTGAGCAAGAAAAAGCAGATCAAAAAGCTACTAGTCTTAAAAAAAACCATCCTTTGAAGAAAGGATCTCAATCCATGAAACCCCCTACACCACCTACTTATATTCCACCTACAGAAAGCCATCCATTTATGAACATCCCTCAAGAGCAAACCGTGCCCTCATCAAATAAAAGATCTAAGGGACCGTTGGAAGTTTCATTTCAGAATGAGGCAAGAGAGATTGCTGATCAAGACATAGCAAGATGTGTCTATGCCAATGGATTGGCATTCAACGTTGTTCGTTCACCATATTGGCAAAAAATGGTGAAATCTATTAATGAGGCTCCAAAGGGGTATAAGGGCCCAAGTTTTGAGAAGGTGCGTTGCACCTTATTGGAGAAAGAGGTGAAACATGTAGCAGACTCTTTGAAGCCCATAAGGGATTCATGGATTGAAACAGGGGTGACCATCGTTTCTGATGGATGGAAAGATGCAAAAAATCGCCCATTGATCAATGTTATTGCCGTGTCCCCTAAAGGGGCAATGTTTTTGAGAGCAGTGGATTGTGAGGGACAGGTGAAAGATGGTCCATTTATTGCTAACATCCTTTGCCAAGCCATTGAAGAAGTGGGCCATCAAAATGTTGTGCAAGTTATAACCGACAATGCCAAAAATTGTAGGGCTGCTGGGTTATTGATTGAGGAGAAGTATCCACACATTTTTTGGACACCTTGTGCTGTCCACTCCCTCAATCTAATGCTACAAAAAATTGGATCCAAAATTGAGTGGATCAAACAGGTGTATGCTGAGGGCGAAGACATCCAGATGTTTGTCACCAACCACCATATGACACAAGGAATATTTAGACAATTCTCAAAATTGGAATTGTTGAAGGTAAGTTAATTGAAATTCTCAATATTCTTAAATTTTTAGTTTTCTTTTAATTTTAAATTTTGATTTTGTAAATTTAAATTACATTTTAATTTTATTTTGATTTCCAAACAGGTTGCAGAGACCCGTTTTGCCTCCAACACAATTGTGTTGAGACGACTTATAAAGGTTCGTGAGGCACTTTGTGCCATGGTAATCAGCCCTAATTGGGCCATATGGAAGCAATCTAGCAGTGAAAGGGCAAATAGGATCAGGCAAAGGATCCTAGATGATTGTTGGTGGGATCGTGTTGAGTACCTGGTCAGTTTCACTGAGCCTATACTGAGCATGATCCGTTACACAGACATGGATAGACCTTGTTTGGGAGAAGTATATGATGGTATCGACTCAATGATTGAGAAGATGAAAACCATCATCAATGCAAAAGAGGAAGATCCTGATGAAAAGTTCTTCAAAGAGCTACAGGAAATCATGGTTGATAGATGGAACAAAATGACCACTCCATTGCATCTTCTTGCTTTTGCATTGAGTCCCAAATATTATAGTCCTAAGCTTCTTTCTGTTACATCAAGAGTTGCTCCATATAGGGATGTTGAAGTGGCTCAAGGTTACAAGGCAGCAATTCGGAGACTCTTCACTGATCGTGACCAACGTGATCGAGTGAGGGCTGAGTTCATGGCTTTTGCATGCTCCGGTAGTGTTGCTCAGAATCTTGATGCTCTTCGAGACAAGTACAAGGTAGATGGTCATAGTTGGTGGTACTTCCATGGGCAAGAATACATGCACATCCAACCAATTGCAATAAAAATCTTATCCCAAGTAAGTTTTATATTTTGTAATTTTAATTTTAATTTATAATTTTATATTAATTAATAATTTTGTTTAGTTAAATTTTGTAACTCTTAACTATTTAATTTGGTCTTGACTCTTAATAGGTTGCTAGTTCATCTTCTTCAGAGAGGAATTGGAGCACATACTCCTTCATCCACTCAATAAAACGCAATAGGCTGCATTCAAAAAAGGCAGAGGACTTGGTGTATGTGCATTCAAACTTGCGCCTCCTTACACACAAGCAAAGTTCCTACAAAGAAGGAGACACAAGGAGGTGGGATATTGAGCCAGAGCAGCTTGACTTGGATGCTTCCACAAGTCACTTAGCTGCACTTGATATTGATGATGAGTATGAGCCTGGAGCAGCTACTGATCGTGAGAGTGGTAGTGTCAGTGCTACTGCTACTGCTAGTGGCAGTGCTTGTGCGAGTGCCACGAATGCTATTTGTGGTTCTACGCAAAATGTAGCATCTAATAATGCTAGTTTGTTTGATAATGATGACCCATATGATTCAGATTGATCAATGATCAATAATGGCTGATTGTAAACGTTTGACATTTTATGTTTGAACTTTAATTTATAATTTTATATCATGACAATCGAGTAATCACTAATATTTTAATATTTGACTTAGTGACTATGAAAGTGGTGATGTATTTTTGCTATGTTATTAGACTATTAATATGGTGGTGTATTCTGAACTTAATTACTACTGCAAATATGTATATATTTCTGATTTTTATATGTTTTTTGTATTGCCGTACCCAAGCCGTACCCAAACCCAAATTTTTTTTTTTTGCCGAATCCCGTACCGGATTCTCGTACCCGTACCCGAATCCAAAAACGAATCGGTAACTTAGCTTATCCTCCTATCAAAGCTAATATCATCACCACATGGAGCGACATCTTAAAATTACACTTCTTAGATTATGATTGCTTGAGGGCAAGCAATCTTGGGTAGGGTGGACTGTCATGTCCTTGAAATTGTAACACTAAGATATAAAGCACTGAAATGCAAATAAATAAATAAAATAAATAATGAAATACATATGAAAATATTAAAAAGAAATATTAGCAATTTAATATCATTATAATTATAATTATCATAAGATAATATTATAATTACAATTATCAAATATAAAAATATAAATATTATTAAAAATTTGATATTATAATTATATTAATAATAGTAATATAAAATTAATATATTAATAATACAAAATATATAGAATAACATAATACATATATGTTCAAGAGAATAAATCAACTATAACAAGAAGGCAGCACTTGAAAAAGGAGCAGTTAAAATAATAAAGAGTGAAGTGATGTCCATTAAGAATAAGGAATAATGCTTAATTGGATGCAGTGATATTAGGAAATAAAAGTAATTTCCAAAGGTGGTGTTCATAAAGGCACCGATTAGTTTTAAAAAGGGCAACGATCGGTCAAGGGATACGTCTCTTTAAGATACAAAGATATAAAGGAGGACAATTACCAAAAGGAGAAGGCATCGTCAGTTGGGGAAATAAGAGGTTTCTACAAATCGAAGTGGTAAGTATTAGGTGAGTATTTTCATAACTCTAAATCAGCAGTCATAAATACCTTTATATAGTTAGAAAATAATATTTGTTAAATATGTTATGAATGTAAATATTAATGATTGATAAATATATTAGGAATTGGTAATTGATAAACAATCTGATATTAATAAATATTAATGTAGATATTAATATTTGGTAATTAATAAATATATTAATATTTGATATTGATAAAGATATTAATGTTGATATTAATATTTGATAATTGATAAATATATAAATATATATTATAATATTGATGATTGATACCGTTTTTACATAATAGTATTTATCTAGTTGATGTCACTTATTAATGTCATTTTGGAATAGTAAGATTATGCATGCACTATTGATTCTTATAGCATTGCTAATATGCTATTGAACAAATAATTTTAAATATATTTATGTATACATGATTTCCGATTACCCAATAAGGATGCTTGCAGCAATTATTGAGCCTTATACGTAATAATGACTCTTCAATATAAACATGAATAGATTGTATCTATATATTTATGTATGTTCGTAGCCTATGATCAATCAGATATAAGGTCGAAGGAGGCAAGTTAGGATGATGTTGTTTATAGGCCTCCCATGCTAAGTACGCCACTCCAAGGGTGGAATATTCTTGGTTGGACATTCCTGCCGCTTGAGGCCAAGAGGTGGGTAGTCTTGGTCATACGCTCGTGCTCTTGGGCTTAGATGGTGTTTACAGGCCTCCCATGCTAAGCAAGCCACTCTGAGGGTGGAATTGTCTTGGTCGGATGCTCCTGCCGCTTGGGGCCAAGGGGTGGGTTGTCTTGGTTGAACGCTCATGCTCTTGGGTTTAGATGGGTTGAGTAGTTTATAAGCACCCCTTCCAAGAATTTCCTATCAAGCCAAACTATGATTGATTGTTAGGATGGATTCAAGGAGTCTCAATCATAAGGAGGATGGATAAGACAACATGGATAGGAAAAGCAGGTACAAGTGTATCCACTAAGCACGCCACTTCGAGGGTGGAATTGTCTTTGTTCAGGCGTTCCTGTCGCTCGGGGCCAAGGGGTGGGTTGTCTTGGTTGGACGCTCGTGCTCTTGATCTTAGATGGATAGCTTTGGGCAGACTTATCGTGCTTCTCATCTAGGTCCTATTATGATTAAAACTTCCACTAGGCATTATGAATATTGGTAGTTTAGAAAGTTTTGAAATAATCATGTATTTTGTATAGCTCAATAGATAGGGTATTTATTATGTTTTGATCATATGAATTATATTTCCAATATTATCTAACATGATTGCAAGACCTAAACCAAGATTTATCTTGCTTGAAGCATTTAAGTGGTAAGTTATAACCCTAACTACATTAAGCTTGTGATTCTAGGGCAAGATTTAGGGTTATCCCAAAAGGGGACATTACACTTTGTTACTTTGCTTGTCAACCTTTCGGCGAGTTCACAAACTCATTAACTTGCCAATGTTTAGATTCTAGAACTTCATCCTTACAAACCTTTTTCTTTTTCACTTTCTCCCTTGTCAAAGTTTTTATGAGTTCACAAACCTTATCAATCTTTCAATGAGTTTGCAAACTCATTAACTCACCAATATCACAAACTTGGCCCTTTCTTGTCAACTTTTTGGCAAGTTCATGAACTTGGTGACATTTTGAACCTTGTCAACCCTTCAACGGGTTCACGAACTTGCAAACATGCTAACTTTCTTAACTTGGCCATCTAATTTGTTCTTTTTGTTGAGGTTTTGAGAAGTGTGTGAACACACAAATTTCCCGACATATTGAACTTTAGAACTTTATGTTGTCAGGGTTTCAAGGGTTGAAGGAAACAAGAAATCTATCCCTTAAGGCATGCAAATAAGGATACATAGTGAAAAGTGCTGGGGATCAAGGTTCAAGGACACTCCATTCCTTGTACCACATTAGAAGTATTCCCACATTTCCAACTTCAAAAAAGTATATAGAAGAAAACGGCAGAATTCAGGGATTAGGGATGCCAAAGAAAAGGTACCAAAATAAAGAGATGGCCGAAACTCTAGCTCAGAAAGGTAACTTGGTGTAAAGGATTAGGGAATCAAGGTTCTGAGGAAAAACATGTTGGGAAGGAAAACTCCAGAACTCTGACAAAAGCATAGTCCTTAGAAATTTGAACATAAAACATTGATACTTAGAATTTTCTTGAATCTTTGCAATTTCTAACACATTGGCAAACACATAGAATATCAAAAGGGAGAACATATGCAAACTTTGACCAAGAGGACCCATTAGGAAACATCTCAGATCAGTTATCTATGACAAGGATGATAAAGCCAAAATGCAAAAGGGGCTAGGATTCAACCACAATTGGACACAATCAAATTGAACACCAACATTGGCTCTAGTTGGGGATGTGTGTCTCTTGCAGGCATAGCACGAATCTAGAACTTTGGGAGTAGACCAAAACAATGGACCAAAAGTCTTGTGTTATAGAGACAAATCAGACTTAGATGCAAAAATCTTCATATTATTTTCATTAAATAATTTGTTGCGCTTAATAAATATTTATGTTGCACTTGTATTTAAAAGAATGATTACAAACAATTATTAAATGCTAGAAATGAACAGTTACAAATATTTAAATTACAATTAAATGAACAGCTGCAAATAGTTATTGTAACTGCCCAAAAGAAAAATGTTATTGGGTGCATGAGTAAAAACCAATGGCTACACTTTGTTCTAATTAATGGGACATGTGCAGGAGGTTTTACAAACACTCGGTTTTGAGTTTTGAGGGCAGCTGGGCGTGGAAAATGTTAGCAGAAGTTCACAGTTTTGTGGTTGGAAAAACGTAGGAAGTGCTGCAGGCACCCACAACAAAGACTCTGTAAAAACAGCAGTGGTAAAACGTGGAGAAAAACGTTGTTGCAAGTTGCAGATGTTGTTGCATGTCTTTGTAAAGGCTTTTTGTTGGAAGTTTAATATATATTGGACCCTTCGTTGGTGGATGTAGCCTGGTTTTGGGTGAACCACGTTAAATCTTGGTGTTGTTCTTTTGCTGTCCATTATTTCTGTGTGTTCTATTTCTCTGTTTAATTGTTCATATTTGCATCTAATTGATAGATATCTGCCTCCAATCTCTAACAAAAAGGAGGCCGGAACAAATACACTTTGTCATGATGAAACAAGGATCATGACTGCACAAAGACACACACAAAACAATATTTACAAGACATGACAGGAAAAGAAACAAAACACATATGTAGGGTAGGAACAATACTTACAAAAGCATTGCTAGTCCAAAGTATCATGGATCAACAACTTCACTAATTCTTTTTCCAAGCTCTTGAGGTGATATGGATTGTCACCACACCCCTCAACAAATTTATATGACCACATCACGATCCATTTTCTTCTACATCTAGAACATTTGAGTAGCAAACCATTCTAATTTTCCCATAACATCAAAGCATACCTTTGGAGCTGCAAATCAAGTCTTCCCTACTAACCATCATTCCATTTAGAGGGTGCAACTCAGGTTCTCTAGGAAAAATATTATACCCTTGCCTCCCAGATCATTCTTGAAGTGGAACAAGGTGGATGCACATTTGAAATCTGCCTCACTAAACTCTATTATATCCACAACTGCACCAATATCTTCCATGGATATCATCTTGTCAATCCTTGGTGCACATCTCCACTTGTCATTATGTGAAGACCTACTGATCAATGGAATAGAATTTTCCTACCCATCTTCATTTTTGGACCATAACAATTGTAGCATATGGTGTGGCAAAGGGGAAATGATAAAAGGTTTCAAAAATATCTAAACTTACCAAGACTGATGCATCCTAATGAGCTTCCTTGATTTGCATATATGTATTAGCTAGTTCGTCACTCCATATGATTGATTCCTCATTTGCATCTATGACATGAGCAAGGCATAGGAGGAAATTAGCAATGGTCTGATCTTCATCATCATGATCTCCTAAGAGAAAATCTAGACCAGCATAAATGGATGGAACTTCATTTGTGCTGTTACAATTGTCCTCTTCAATGTGTAGGCATTCCTCTTCCCTCTATATGTTGACCTCTTCACATGGTAGGCCTATTTGATCATATAGGAAGGTCAAATCATATGCATCAAGGATGCAAGGCATGACTTGACTGAAGAAGGAACATCCAATTCCTCGTTCAAGTCACTTCCTATACATCATACTTCCAATGCAAGGACTAAACCAATTGTGCCTTGTCACTATTCAAATTTGCTCCTTTTGGAATCTCATGTTCATGAGTTGTTGGCAACTCTATCTCCTTCACTACCTGTTGCCGTATTGGACTCATCTTCCTCTCAATCACCCTCTTTATTACACTATTGTCCCTCATCTTATCCTCTACCCTTTGCGAGTTCTTACCACTGCACAAAAATATTTACTTGATCTAGTCACAACATCACTTTGTGTACGCACCTACTCATCTCTCAACTAATATTCATTCCTGACCTGCACCACTATTGCATCTGTATGGGTTGTTGTGCCTTCACATAGTGGCATGGGTTGTTGGGATAGCTAGATGAGTTACCTATGATATTCTATGTCATGAGCAGGCAACTCAAACTTTTTTGCATCAAAATTATGCTCATCTTGAAACTCTAGATCAACTACATCATACTCATTGTATTCATCTTCTCCTTCCACGGAGTCATATCCAAATGCATCATATTGATCATCCTCATCTTCATAGTACTCAAAAACGGCTTCCTCATAAAGAAAATCATCCTCTCTACTCACTGAGAAGGCATTTGGATTTTGTAATATCCCTAAATAGGGATAATAGAAAAATAATGATATATCCAAAAATATGCAATAAAAAATTCTCATATTTTATTTTCAGATAGAAAACCCTTCAACAAACTCAAATCTATGCTCAAAATATTTTTCTGATTTTTTTATGATTTTTTAGGAATTTCTGAATATTTTTTAATGTAATAAAGTTCCAAAAAATCCACTAAACAAACTAGAAATTGCAGAAATGCATTACAACAATTCCTTTTAAAATTTTAGAGCTTAACAAGGATAAATATGCAGATTTTTAATAACAAAAAAACCTAAAAATGGTTCAGAATTATTTCCAAACCCTAGTTGACCCTCAAAATGGCGCTAGGCTCCCAAAATGGTCAATGGTAGGTATATCTTATGTGCTCCTCAGTAGCCATCCACCTTATCCTCAAAAATTGACGATTTGCAACTGTAGAAGTTTCCAAATCTGAGTCTTCAGCACTGGGATTCTCCTCTAATTTTGTCTCCAACCCTAATGAATACTTATAGCCCAAAAATAATAATGTGCTAGGGTTTCACAAACTGGAGTTCTTCCACCAAAACACACTCTTCTGACTAGGTATGTCTCACCGGAATCAAGGATACTTAAGGGTTTCAATCCTCAAGCCAAGTTGCAGCAGCAATAAACAAAAAACTTCATCATATAATGAGCCCAAAATGAACCCTCAAAGAGTTATATAACAACTCCTAAAAGAAAAAAATAATCTGCACCCTTGAAACTCCACCTCTTAATCCAATGGTCCAAGATAAAACCCTAAAGTTTGCACTTATCAGCTCCTAGAAGATGTACACCCCCTTTTGGCAATTTGTCACATGTTTTAAAAGTCACTTTAATTACATAAAAAGGGGACAACTTCAGTCCTTTGGCTAGGAAACTCTTAAGTTGCCTAAAAAGATGTGTCCATAACTTAAAATAACTTAAGTTGCATAAAAAGACGTGCACACATCTTAAGAATAGAATTTAGAACAAGCCAAAGACTCCATATCTTACCCAATGATGCTCTATGTCCTCTTCCTCTTGGGTAATCCAAGGAAAGGACAACCAATCTGCTGCTAATCATCTTGATTTGAGTTGGGGACATTACAGTCCTCCCCACCCAAAGAATGTTTGTCCTCAAGCATTTGAAGACTAGGATGCTTAAGAATCTCCTTCCTTCCCATGTACATCCTCCAAAGGCAAGCTTTGCCACTTGATTAGATATTCAGAAATTACTTTATTCCTCAACCTTTTCTCCCTTACTTGCAAAATTGTTTCTAGAATAAGTATCAATTTACCTTCTTCATCCATGGGAGACAATTCCGTTGAAGGGATCACATGCTGTCCAAGTGCCTTTTTGAGACATGACACATGGAATACATTGTGAATCTTCCTTGTGGATGGCAGCTCCAATTCATATGCTACTTCACCATTTCTCTTAGTCACCTTGAAAGGCCCATAAAAACCTTAGTTTAAGTTTTTCTACTCCACTTACCTTCAATGAAGATTGTCTATAAGGTTGAAGACGCACAAATACTATGTCTCCCACCTCAAAAGACCTTTCAACTTGATGACGATCAGCATATTTCTTCTATTGTTCCTGTGCAATTTGAATATTCTCTTTGAGTGCACTGAGGCTATCTTGATTCTCTTTAGCCCACTCGAGATTTTGGAGCTTGAGAATAAAAAAAAACCAAATCCACAAATGTAGAAGCTTCATAACCATACAAAGCTTTGAAAGGAGTCATGCCTATGCTCATGTGATATTGTAGTGTTGTAACAAAATTCTGCCCAATGTAACCATTTTGCCCACACTTTTTGCTGTCCCGAAACATTGTTCCTCAAGTAGCCTTCAAGCCATTTGTTAACAATTTCCATTTGACCATCCATTTAAGGATGATAACTAGTGCTATGATCAAGTTTCGTTCTAGCCAACTTCATCAACTCTTGCCAAAAAGAGTTGATAAATATGCGATCTCTGTCACTTACAATCCTCTTTGGCACTCCATGAAGTCTAAAAACTTGTTCAAAAAACAAACCAGCAATTTGTGGTGCTTTAAATTCGGAAGGCATTGGCATAAAATGGGCATATTTTGTAAGTCTATCCACCACGACTAAAATATAGTCCTTAACATTCACCTTAGGTAGCCTTGTAATGAAATCCATCGATATTTGTTCCCACTTTTGATTGGGAATAGGAAGTGGTTGTAGCAGTCCTGTTGGAAAAAAAACTGCAGCCTTGTTCCTTTGACATTCTATTCACTCCCTCACATGCTTAAGAACATCATCCTTCATACCCTTCCATGAAAATCTTTCACGAATGTACCTGTCTGTCTTCAAATAACCAAGATGACCAGAAAGCTAAGTGTTATGAACAGCAATAAGAATCTTATGCTTTAGCTTACTTTCGGGCACTAAGTAGATTATATCCTTGTAATACATGATGTCATTCAGCACTTTATATCTTTCATCATCAATTTTACCATCTAAAATATCACAAGCATGCTGATTCTTTGAATATTCAATTAGTATGTGGTCCTTCCAAGAGGCTCAAATTTCTAAAAGTGAGCAAAATGTAGGACTTCTAGACAATGCATCAGCAACAACATTATTTTTCCCTTTGACAGATTCAATGTCAAAATCATATCCTTGTAGCTTACTTACCCAACGTTGTTGTCTCTCGTTTAGTCCTTTTTGCTCCATGAAATACTTAAGGCTATTATGATCAGTCCTCACTATAAACTTGCTGCCCACAAGATATTGGCGAAACTTTTCAAGTGTGTGCATGATTGCCAACATCTCCTTATCATATGTAAATAACCTCCTTTCAACTTCATTTAATTTTCGGCTCTTATAAGCAATGGGATGCTTGTCTTGCATCAAAACAGCCCCAATACCAATACCAAATGCATCACACTCAAGCACAAAAGGTTTAGAGAAGTTCGGTAAAGCCAAAACAGGACAAGCACTCATTACCTTCTTAAGATGATCCATGATCCTTTGAGTCTCATCCATCCACATGAAAGCATCCTTCTTGGTCAAATTTGTCAAAGGAGCAGTTAATGAAGAAAACCCCTTCACAAACCATCTATAGTATATGCATAGACCAACGAAGCCCCTCAATTGTGACACGTTCTTGGGTGGTGGCCAATAGAATATAGCTTGAATCTTCTCCCTATGTGCCTTCACTCCACCATTCCCAATGACATATCCTAGATACAATAGCTCAGTCATACCGAACTCACACTTAGAGGCTTTCGCAAAAAGAGAATTAGCTGCCAAGATACTCAATACCTCATCAAGGTGCCGAAGATGCTCTTCCCACATCTTGCTATATACTAAGATGTCATCAAAGAAAACCAACACTAATTTCCACAACTACTTATTGAACACATGATTCATGCAAGACTGAAAAAGTAGCCAGAGCATTTGATAATCCAAAGGGCATCACCAAATACTCAAAATGTCCATAGTGGCACCTAAAAGTTGTTTTGTGTACATACTACTCTCGAACTTGAATATGATGGTATCCTGAACGAAGATCTATTTTGGAAAAATAGACTGCTCCATGTAGCTCATCCAACAACTCATCAATACGCGGAATAAGATACTTGTTCTTGATGGTCTTCTTATTAAGTGCACGATAATCTATGCACATCCTCATCGTACCATCCTTCACCAAAACAACATAGGAAGCAAAAGGACTAGAACTAGGCTATATATGTCCGACATCCAACAATTCCTGAACAGTCTTCTCAATCTCATCCTTGAATTTTTTAGGATGACGGTAGGGATCCGTAACCATTGGTTTGCTATCCTCAAGCTCAATGGCATAATCAAATCCATGATTCGGAGGTAGTCCATGTGGTAAATCTAAAAACACCAAACTATGCTTGTCCAACAAACCCTATATGTTAACATGATATCTACGTTGTCCTATATCCAAAGACTTATCTAAAACAAAACACTACACTGCCCACTTAGCCTTTGAATGCCGAAAATTTCTCTCCATCCTCTTGGCTGAAATAACTCTAGGCGCCTCCAAAGATAAGCCTCATTACACCACCTTCTTACCATCTACTATAAAACTCAATTGCATAATTTTAAAGTCCATGACATATGGACTTATAGAATGCAACCACTGAACACCCAATACAACATTGGTGTCCTCAATGTCAATCACATAGAAATCGTCGGTAAGGGTGTATTTATCCAAAGACATACTCAACTGTGGCACAAGATTAACACAATGCAATGTGCCATTCACTATCTTCACACGGAAACCATCATGCTCAACTTTCAAACCCTACTTTTTCACATAGGACGTACCAATGAAGTTGTGGGTAGCCCCACTATCAATCAATACAACAACCCACTGGCCCTACATAACGCCCTTAACTCTAAAAGCATTATAATGAGGAATGGTAGAGAGAGTTGCAATCGCACCCTCCATTTGTGCCAAATCATCCTGATGCTCATCTACGCCTGACTCCCCATCCATCTACTCCTGCTGCTCATCATGAACCTGGGTCTCCTCCAACTCATCATCACTAGGATCCTTAAAGACCTCAATCTAGTGGGCTTTTCCCCCACTCTTACACTTATGTCCAAGTGTCCAAGGCTCACAACAATCAAAGAAAAACCTCTTCCATCTCAATGCGTCCCTCAAATCACGAGATGTCCCACCAACTGGCTTAGATATCTCTCGCTGGTCTAGTATACTCTGGTTTCTTGTCCTTCCTCTATGGCCAATTATGCGGTGAAGATCTCTGCGGAAACTTGCTAGGAAACCTAGCTTGTGGTGTAGATAACTCCATATTCCTTGACCGCTTAATAGCATCTTGCAAGGATGGTGGGTCAAAAGCTTTGACCCAACCTCTGAGAGGTTCTGACAAACCCTCTATGAACCAAGAAATTAACCTCTTCTCGATCACATTAGAAACCATAACTAATAATCGCTGAAACTCTAAAATATATGCATCAGGTGTCCCAACCTATCTCAACTGAGCTAACTCTCTGGAGTGTGCCTCTGAATCCTTACGGTCAAACCATTCTATCAATGTAGTACGAAACTGATCATAAGAGACTATTGCTCCATATCCTTGTGTCACTATCCCATGATACCACCACTCATGTGCAGCTCCTTCAAGGTGGAGGGTAGCAAACTTGATGGTCTCAATCTCCTTCATCTAATTCAGTGCAAGATAAGTGTCCAATTTATGAATCCAAGCTCTAGCCGTACACTTGGATAATCCATCAAAACTAGGTAGGGATAGTTGTCCCAACCTCTTCTGCAACCCATAATTTTGCTTCCCTTGATTATGTTTTTGCTTGGGCTTTAGGTGCTTGGTGACCTCCAAGTAGTCCTTGAAAGAGATGGCTGATTGAAAATCCGGTCCCAAAGATTGATACTTAGCTAATATTTCAGCATCCTCATTATCTTCTATAGGTTCCTCTTGTGTAGGCTCATCATCTTGTATGAAAGTAGGCATGAACAGTCTGGATTGTGACGAACCCGTGAATTTGATGGTAAAATGTTCCTTATTTTCTGCAACATTGCTATTTACTTCTCTCTCTGTATGCACTAAAATCCCATATGTTGTGTTATGAACCATCTGACTCAAATAAAGATTGTTATCATTTTACAGTTTCAGCATTTCTGAAAACATTTGTTTTGCTTCTTCTTTATTTGATGCTAGTGGTTGATTGGTATTCGCCATTAATTCATTCTGCTTTTCCAAGCTATGGCACCCTTTCCACGCATGCAACCAACCCAAACAGGCTACCAAGTTCTTGCAACTCTGATACCACTATAATATCCCTAAATAGGGATAATAAAAAAACAACAATATCTCCAAAAATATGCAATAAAAAATCTGATATTTTATTTTCAGATAGAAAACCGTTCAACAAACTTAGATCTATGCTCAAAAATATTTTTCTGATTTTTTATGATTTTTAGGAATTTCTAAATATTTTTGAATATAATAAAGTTGCAGAAAATTCACTAAACAGCCTAGAAATTGAAAAAATGCATTACAACGATTCCTCTTAAAATTTCAGAGATTAACAGGGATAAATATGCAGATTTTAATACCAAAAATACCTCAAAATGGTTCAAAATTATTTCCAAACCCTAGCCAACCCTCAAAATGGCGCTAGGCTCCCAAAATGGTCAACGCTAGGTATATTTTATGTGCTCCTCAGTAGCCATCCACCTTATGCTCAGAAATTGACAATTTGCACTTGTAGGAGTTTCTAGATCTAAGTCTTCAGCACTGAGATTCTCCTCTAATTTGGCCTCCAAACTTGATGAATACTTGCAGCCCAAAAATAATAATGTGCTAGGGTTTCACAAACTGGAGTTCTTCCACCGAAATACACTCTTCCAACTAGGGAGAGCCTGTATGTCTCACTGAAATCAGGGATACTTAAGGGTTTCAATCCTCAAGCCAAGTTGCAGCAACAATAAATAGAAAACTTAATCACATAATGAGACCAAAATGAACCCTCAAAGAGTTATATAACAACTCCTAAAAGGAAGAAATAATCTCCACCCTTGAAACTCCACCTCTTAATCCAATGGCCCAAGATAAAACCCTAAAGTTTACACTTATTAGCTCCTAGAAGATGTACGCCCCCCTTTGGCAATTTGTCACATGTTTTAAAAGTCACTTTAAGTACAAGAAAAGGGGACAACTTAAGCCCTTTGGCTAGGAAACTCTTAAGTTGTCTAAAAAGACACACCCATAACTTAAAATAAGTTCACTTAAGTTGCATAAAAGACGTGCACACAACTTAAGAATAGAATTTAAAACAAGCCAAAGACTCCATATCTTACCCAATGATGCTCTACATCCTCTTCCTTTTGGGTAATCCAAGGAAAGGACAGCATATCTGCTGCTAATCATCTTGATTTGAGTTGGGGACATTACAAATTCTTGAGGGTGGCAAGTTGAGCTTCCTACAATTGAATCTCCACAAGAAGTTGTTCTTGTTTAAGGCATCATAGCAGATTGTCTTCTTGTTCAACTTCTTCTCTATATGATGTTGGAAATGTTGTCATTAATGTCAAAGCGAATGAAAGAGTTTGTCATTGATGTCAAACGTGAGAAGAGCACTTTGTCAATAGAAGAAATTGTATGAAGGACAAAGGCCAAAGGCCACTAATCGCTGTTTGAAGACCAAGTAAAAACAAATTGAGAAGAGTGGATAAAAGATGAAGTGTGTGAGTGGAGCAACAAAAGATATATCAATAATGGATTGAATCAAATGTCAATAAGGGAATGAATAGAAGATATATTATAAAGCGCTTCTTACATGATAAAGAAATTAATTAAATAAAGATTAGTTTAACCAAAAGTCACAAGGGTAAGGTGAAGGGTTGTGTCTCATGATGAGACAAGATATATAAGAGAAGCCATTCCATGAGATGTTATGTGTGGGAAAGTTTTATCATTCAAAGAAGTGTATGGAATTAGAATATGTAGCATGAAGTAAATAAGAGGAATATAGAAGAATGAAGTGAATGAATATTATTAATTGAAGATCTAGTTAAGAATAGTGAAGAGATATGTTGAAGAGCTATGACCATTGAAGAATAAGAAAATAATAGAAGATCATTCAAAAGCCGTTATTAAGGAGAAAGAAAAAGTATTAAAAGGCAGCAATTAGTCTTGACAAAAAGACATAGCCTTTTAAAGAGTTATCTCTTTTCAAAGAGATGCAACTCTTCATTGAGAAGTAAGGATATAAATAGACTTTATGGAAAGTAAGAGAGAGGTGTGTGTGGAATTGAAAGGAAGATCTATTAGTCAAGAGAGAAGTGTGCGGAGGCTAAAAATATATATTATTGTGGATATGTGTGAAAAGGCAGCAATTATTAGGGTCACTATCTTTGAAAGAATGTATCTCTTCATAGAAATATGAAGATATAAAAGGGAATAAGAAATGTGTGAGGAGAGTGGAATAAATGTAATATCATACAAGCAGATTTGTGAAGAAGAGAAGTGTGTGAGACACAAAGATATATCATTCAAGAACAAGAAGATTTAAGAAGAAGAATATATGCAGATTTATGTATAAAAATTTAAGAAAGAGAATATATGCAGATTTGTGTATGAATATTTGTAATGAAGATTTATTCTCAAGAAGACAAGATTCTATTGAAGAGTTTGGTGCCTCGTATTGGAGAGGTTGGTGCCCCATATTGGAGAGGTTGGTGTCTCCAATGGGTTGGTGCCTACAAATTCCACAAGTGGGGATTGGTGTCTCCAATGGATTGGTGCTCACAAATTGCATAAGAGGGGATTGTTGTCTCTTGTAAGTTCGTCCCTACAAAGATTGTAAAAGAGATTTATATAAAAAGCAGTATTTTTCCATGGTTTTCTCTCGTAAGGGTTTGCACGTAAATCGTGTATTCTTGTGTTGCATAATTGTTAGATCTTATGTGAATGATATTGTGCAATTGACATTATTGTGGTTGTTAGTTTAAAAATAAAGAATTGTCTTATACTAATTCACCCTCCTCTTTCAATATGTAATGACCACCCCTTGATTTTTTTTGTGATTTCATTTTCCAATTTAATCTATTTTCAAGAAGTGATTCAAACAAAAGCATAGATTATGCAGATAGGAAAGAATGTAAACATAGAAACCACCCCTTGATTTTTTTTGTGATTTCTTTTTCCAATTTGATCTGTTTTCAAGAAGTGATTCAAGCAAAGGCATAGATTATGCAGATAGGAAGAATGTAAACATAGAAAGGTTACATCATTTTAAACTCAGACATTGCATTTCAAGTAAAATTGCATTTCAAGTTAAATTGATTCTTTTCACTATCAGACTACTGTTACAAAATATGAAGCTCAAAATTACATAATTTCTTCCAAGAGCACATCTGATGAGATCCAACAAACTGTGAAATAGAAGTACCTTCAGGGAAGGGGTGTTGAAAGTAAATCACAGTCTTGCTGTTGCTGTTTTCTCTGAGTAGTTTCAGTCATCAGAGGGCAGCTTAACCCTGTCAACGCTCCTCCAGATGATACCCAGCTGTGGTATTAAGCCATAGAGGCTCCCTCAATCACTACTTTGCACCAAGAGATTGCTTAGAACTGTTAACTAAGCTCCTAACCGCCCGTTTTCAGTCACTACCAATGATCAGATTTAGGCGCAGACCTGCTGCAACTACCCCACAAGGAAGCTGGGCTAACAGGAGCGATTTATAATAATTTTATTGCCATTTTCTGAACACCTAAAACTGACTTTGAGATTCATAGGATCCTCTATAATGCTTAGGCGCCTCCCTAAAGGTATTTTGCAGCTTCAAACAAAACCAACAAATCAGACCCTCACTCCAAAAAGTCTCCCTGCAGCTGTACGGCCCAACCAAATTGGGCGATTTGCATTCTAAAATTCCAGAAAATATTTCAACCTTCAAAATCAGTTTAATAAGATCGCCCAGGTCAGCAAATCCTTTGGTAAAATACCCAAAACCCTATTGTCTACCACTTGGCCTTTGTGAACAATATGAAGGAATAGCCTGAGGCTGGAATGGTACAGCCAGGTCTGAGAAATCAAACAAACCAATAAAGAAAACACTCCAAAGGGCATCAAAATTCATTACCAACCACACCATAAATTAGCACTCCAAAAACTTCATATAACTTCATATTTGAAACCCTAGAAAGATCAAACTCTTGAAAACAATGGTGATTCCTGAGGTAGAATCACTCCAACCAGCTAGGGTGGGTTTTTCACCACCGAAACCAGCAACTGAAGGAAAGGGTTTTCATTCTCAACCAGCAATGTATAAGTTCTGGAAACAATCTAGTTGAGTCTCCTTAAGTTGTCAAATCCTCCATATGCAAATGAGAGCTCAAACTCATATTTATAAAGTGAGGGAAGAATTAGGGCAACTTGCATTTGAATTTGAATATGTTTTCCCTCTCATTTCACTTTATGAAGTGACATGAAATTACCCCAAGAGGGGAGTCCAATTTTTTGCCTTCGAAATTCCACTTTTGATTTTTTATTTAAAATTGACATTAAGCCCAAACAAGGCGTCCCACCTTATGAGGCATAACATTAGCCTTAAAAAATGATAAATAAACCTCTTTTCTAGGCGTCCATTTGAAATACATTGTCCCCTTTTTAAAACAACATTGCTCAACTAGGCAAAGGGGGTCTTTTATAACATTATAACATAAGTTATAAAATCACCTTTTGAAGACTTTAGTGAATAATAGGCTAAAACATTGGAACTCACCAAAGAACTATCAAGCATTGTCCAAACTGGAAACCCTGCAAGACATTGTTGCTAGGACCAATTACTAAATATAGCACTTACTAAAAAATAGTGAATCAAATCACCGAACTGGCCCAAATAAGTAATACCAAAAAAGGGGACATTACAGTCCTCCCTTCCCAAAGATTGCTTGTCCTCAAGCAATGCCATCACAACTCTAGAAACAACAGGCTGATCCATCTTAAAACCAAGATCCCAGGGTCCCAAGTCAACCTAAGAGATCTGTAGCACCATTTGGTCAAAGCACTGTCCTGCAAGGTACCAACACAAGAGACCTCTTGAAAACCTCGTGTAAGAATAGTAATCAAATACTACATAAACTCGATCAATTCCTCAAAGAAATGCTCTTCAAGAGAACCAAACTAATGTGCCATAGGAGTAAATTCTAGAAAGCTAACACTGGCTCTCTCATCCCAAATGGTTGTTGAACTACAAAACAATATGATCCCAACGTTCCAAGTTAGTCTTAGAAAGGAACATCATGTTGACGTTGCGCTACTCTGATCAAAACTGTGAAACCATCTTGCCCAAACTGCACTCCACTATCCAAGAACTCCATAAAGTAAACATCATCAAAGCCCACACTAAAATACTTGAAAGGATTGAAATCAATGCCATGAAATATATTTTGCCAAGGCAACTCAGAGAAGACCACATCAGCAAACTCACTGTCAATCACAATCCTAGGCAACATAAAAAACACCCTGCTCAATCATAAAACATAAACCCCAACATCACACCTCGTGATGCCCCAAACATGAAGCAAGTCAATCACTACCACATCTCTGAAATTTGCCAGCCAGGAAATGCCTCTGCTGTCGCAAACCAAAATCATAACATCAACACTTAACCTCCAAGTGTCAAACGAAAGGTTTCGAACACACCAACACACCGAAATCATTGCAATCATTAGGACACTACCTGTTCAATTATGCATATCATCTCCATGAAGTAACTGCAATGAGCGTAACTCACCAAAGTGGAAGCAATAAATGAATAAACTATGTCCAGAAAAACACTCATAGCTAGCTACCCAAAGGCTTGCCAAAGCTCAAAATCAATCTGCTCATCAAAAGATGTCACCATAACCAACAAAAAAAATGTAAGGGAAGCGATAATCAAACTAAAATCCTACTGAAAACATAGGAGAGATGAGTATGGAAATAGCAACAAAATCATCTCCTATGATCAAATCACATCTAGCATCCAGCCTCAACCATGAGCTACTCAACTACTGGATTGAAGGAACCATCCAACTCATCTGTAGACTAGAATCTAAAATCAAATAAAAGGTGATCAGAAAGTGGGCAGCAATACTAACACTAGAAGTCGACCTACTACACCAATCTTGAGACAACATCTCATGGATGGAAACTGCACCAGGGTCCCAAATCTTGTAATCAAATCCACTCTGATCACTATAATTGGTTAGGTCTCTGTCATCCAACTCGAAAAGTGGATTACCATGCGTCAAATTAGCATCCCACTCAAATAAAGGATTATCAATGAACTGAAAATTATCCTCAACTCCAAAATCAAACCAATCCTCCTGCTGATCCAAACTCCTATTTTCTAAATTTTTAGGACAATGAGCAAGATCATACTCCTCCTGAATGCAATCAAGCTCCTCTATTACATGTTCTATCTCCTTGGCCCTTTCTCTGTTCTCCCACTCTTGAAACTATTTGGCCTCATAGAGCTCTTCATTTGCTTCAAGAAGTGCTTCTTAAACACTTTCCAAAGCAAGCTTCGTGGAATAAGCTCAATGGTGAGCTCATTAACCTTTCCACTTAATTGCTTATTCATGGACAAAGTCTCATCTGCAAAGTTGGTGGCTATATCTCTATCATGCATCATGTGTAAGAAAACTAATTTTATTCCTTCCATGGTGTTCCTGATCATGTGCAAATCAGCAAGGGGAAAATTTTGCTCATATTGGTTTCTTGGTGTCTTGAAGATGAAATTTTCAACAAGGCTTCTAATGTCATCTAATCTAGATAATGCATGCACTTCATTTTCAATAGACACCAATAACTGATTTTTCCAATCATGTTCATGCAAAGATAGTAAACTGCTGCTATGATGAAAACTTAAATCAGTATCTTTGCCATACCTTTCAGTAGTGGCTCTATGGCTGCCCCAAGTCTCATGTACCTCCTTTTCGAAGCTTTGCCCATAATCAATTTCAGTCTCATGCATTAAGTTTTCCAATTTGCATACAAAGTTATCTCTTACAACTTCACCTTCCTTAATGCCATTCTCTATGCATGACTCCTGAGATGAAGTAAGGGCATCATTACAATCAAAAGGAAATTCATCCCAATGTGTATCCTCATCATACTTAGGTGCCAACACACTCAGATCCCATGTGTAGAAGGGTTGATCGCTTTGTTTAGAGAATAAGTGTTCACTGTGCTCCTCATGAGTAGTTGCCTTTCTGAATAAATCACTCTCCAACTCATTAGGACTGAAATCATCATAAGCATCTCTCTCCATAGGCTTGGTTTGGTAGTCAAACCCAAAGCCACCTGTATCACCATTACCAACATGAGGTAAAGAATCATCATTATTAGCTGAGACATCATCCCTTTTGTTTTCAACATGCCCATCATCTAAAGGTATTTCAACTTCATTGGATAGCTCTAAAGGTATATACAAGGCTGTTGTTTCATCAATTCCTTCATGCACAACCTTATCCATAGTAGTTGCATGCATGACCAAAAAGTCATCCTGAGGCTCTATCTTACATTCATCATGTTTCAAAGCAATCACTTCATAAGATTTTTTTGCTATGAACTTCTCTTCAACCACCTACTCTTCATTGAACAAGTAAGGTTTTAACTTTGCCACCTCCCTAAAATGAAATTTTGGATCCTTCTTATCAAACCTCTCTATGTGTCTCTCAGTAAACACAGTATAAGATGTAATCTGAGCATGCCCCATTGTGATCATCCCATGATGCCACCACTTATGTGCAACTCTATCAAGGTGCATGGAGCATATTTTATGGATTCTTCTTTAGGCATGGGGTTTAGATTGAAGTATGTGTCCACCCTTTGAACCCATGCTCTCGCTGAAATCTCACTGAACCCGTCAAACTAAGGAACGCTAAGTTTTCCAACTTTCCTTTGCAAATCATTGCGGTGCTCTCTATTGCCCCTGTTGGGCGTATACCTCATTCGAAGATCCATATAATCACGTAGGGATATGTCATGTTGAAACCCAAGCCCTGCATCAATCCAATCCTATCTAAACTGATCCTGGATCTCAATCAAGATGAGCTCTTGATTGGGTTGAGCTTCCACTCTTGATGGAAAAATAGGCATGAGAGGTCTAGCCATGGTTGCCCTCTGGTGTTGATTGGCTGCTCTATGCTGACCCATATCTTTTCTCTGCTTATTGCCTCTGTTACCTTCGTTGTTGGCTCCCAATCGGTTCAACCTCTCAACCAACTGTGTGAGTTGCTGATTGGTTTCCTAAGCACGTTGGGCTTCCATTTCTTGTCCCCTAACCACAACATCCAAGAGAAGCATCATCCGATTTGGTTCAACATTTTCTCTTTTAACCCTTTCACCCATATTTTTAGAATTTGTTGATCCTACTAATTGTGTTTCAAAATGATGTTCCTCCCTCTCAAAAGGCCAATGCTCCCACCAATCCTCTTCACGTTTTCTTAACCTTTCAAGGTATTTTCTCTCTCTATCACTAATGCTCATAGAAATGCATTACCCACTAGCTGGCAGGTCCGTTTTGTGCTCTAATACCACTATAATGACCACCCCCTGATTTTTATGTGATTTCTTTCTCCAATTTGATTTTTTCAAGAAGTGATTCAAGCAAAAGCATAGACTATGCAAATAGGAAAGAACATAAACATAGAAAGGTTACATCATTTTAAACTCAGTCATTGCATTTCAAGTTAAATTGATTCTTTTCACTTTCAGACTGCTGTTACAAAATATGAAGCTCAAAATTACATAATTTCTTCCAAGAGCACATCTGATGAGATCCAACAAACTATGAAATAGAAGTACCTTCAAGGAAGGGGTACTGAAAGGAGATCACAGTCTTGCTGTTGCTGTTTTCTCTGAGTAGTTTCAGTCATCAAAGGGCAGCTTAACCCTGTCAACACTCCTCCAGATGATACCCAGCTGTGGTATTAAGCCATAGAGGCTCCCTCAATCACTACTATGCACAAAGAGACTGCTCAGAACTGTTAACTAAGCTCCTAACCACCTGTTTTCAGTCAATACCTATGGTCTGATTTAGGCTCAGACCTGTTGCAACTACCCCACAAGGAAGTTGGGCTAACAAGGGCGATTTATAATAATTTTATTGCCGTTTTTTGAGCACCTGAAACTGACTTTGAGATTCATAGGATCCTCCACAATGCTTAGGCACCTCCCTAAAGGTATTTTGCAGCTTCAAACAAAACCAACGAATCAGACCCTCACTCCAAAAAGTCTCCCTACAGCTGTACGAACCAACCAGATGGGGTGATTTGCATTCTAATATTCCAAACAATATTTCAACCTTCACAAATCAGTCTAATAAGGTCGCCTAGGTACGCAAATCCTTTGGTGAAATACCCAAAACCCTATTGTCTACCTCTTGGCCTTTGTGAACAATATGAAGGAATAGCTTGAGGCTGGAATGGTGCGGCCAGGTCTGAGAAAACCAAACAAACCACTAAAGAAAACACTCCAAAGGGCATCAAAATTCATTACCAACCACACCATAAATTAGCACTTTAAAAAACTTCATATTTGAAACCCTAAAAAGATCAAACTCTTGAAAACAATGGTGATTCATAAGGTAGAATCACTCCAACCAGTTAGGGTGGGTCTTTCACCACCGAAACAAGCAACTAAAGGAGAAGGTTTTCATCCTCAACCAGCAATGTATAAGTTCTGGAAACAATCCAGTAGAGTCTCCTTAAGTTGTCAAATCCTCCATATGCAAATGAGAGCTCAAACTCATATTTATAAAGTGAGGGAAGAATTAGGGCAACTTGCATTTGAATTTGAATATATTTTCCCTCTCATTTCACTTTATGAAATGACATGAAATTACCTCAAGAGGGGCATCCAACTTTTTGCCTCCAAAATTTCACTTTTGATTTTTTATTTAAAATTGACACTATGATGCAACCTAGGTGGCCAAAACACTCCTCTTTGTCAACTCAAAAGGTCTCAAATCAACTCCTTCCTCACAAAACCAATCTGGCTTGTTTTCCTACCTTTCACCTTGTCAATCTAGTAGCATAGCAGACCCTCTTTTCTCAATTTCTCTCACAAATTCCTCAAATGACTTTACAAGTAGATGACTAATCTAGATACCCATTAGGGTCAACTTTAACATACCTCAATCTCATATACAAGTCCTTTGAAGCAACTTTCAGAAATCAAGCAAATACACTGTTTTCAAGGCCAATTAGGCCAAATTTACAAAGGAACCACCTTTGGAACACTTCTCAAAACCCAAATCTTAATGGGGCAGCACTCCCCTGCCTGAGACAACACAAAATCCTCAACTTTTAAGCCAAGACAGGCCCTACAACACCCTATACTCAAAAACCCTCACTTCTTCCTATTTAACCTAGGGCTTATTGAAAACCTACACTCCACACCTTCTCAGACCTCAAAACCAGCTCCAAAACTCTTAAATAACCCTGCACATGCTTAATAGTCCAAGTGAAATGACTTCCCACACAGATTTCGCCAAACCCTAGGTTAAAACCTCTATTTTCATGCATTTATCCTCACAAACTCACTAGAAACAGCAACTCAATCTCCTTCATTCCTTTCCCTCAACACCAAATATTCTTTCTAGCACCTAAACATCCTCCTTGGGTCCCATTACACCAATCATAGTGGATATAGTCGGTGAATGGGCCCTCAAAACATGTTAAATGTTACGAAACCCCCAAAACAGGGTATACCCGGCAATCTTCAAAGAAACAGATAAAATGCTTCAAGTTTACTTCTAACCCCTCAAACCAGATGCAAAACACAGTAAACTTATGCCATTAAAGTATCCATGAAGAATTTGTACAATCTAATGACTGTATGTTACCGTACAGATCTGGAAATAATGAAAAACACAGAAAATTCCTGAGAAACAGTGAGATTTCTATTGAGTTTTCCTCCAAAATCACCAAGCCAACCATTACAACGATGATTCACACCTTTTTAACAGTTTTCCCTCCAGATTCCAACCAACCAACCAACCTTTAACTACTTTTTAAACTCCTTTGTGACCGTTGGCTTCTAGCCTTTTCAAAGTTTACAATTGATACTTTTTTTTTGGACATTTAAAATATAGATCCCCTTGACTCTCCTAGACCCCTACAACATTAAAGATGGACTATCCAGACCTTATTCAACTCCTAACATGACCCCACACTTGAAAAACAACATAAACCTTTACCATGACAACTTTGCCAAACTTGACAATGACTAACAATTTTTACATTTTTTCATATTTTGCAACTTCCTCGTTGCTTGTTACTCAAAAGACTCCAAATCATCATGAATGGCCTTCACCATGGCCTTATTACACAAATTTAACAACTAGACTCAACTATAACTAAAAAAGAAACATCAAAAGGATTGGTGCTCCTGCACCACATTAAGCCCAAACTAGGCATCCCACCTTATGAGGCATAACAATAACCTTAAAAAATGATAAATAAACCTCTTTTCTAGGTGACCACTTGAAATACATAGTCCCCTTTTTTAAAACAACATTGCTCAACTAGGCCAAGAGGGGGGGAGCTTTTATAACGTTATAACATAAGTCATAAAATCACCTTTTGAAGACTTTAGTGAATAATATACCAAAACATTAGAACTCACCAAACAACTGCCAAGCACTGCCCAAACTGAAAACCGTGCATGACACTACTGCCAAAACCAGTTACTAAATATAGAACTTACTAAAAATAGTGAGTCAAATAACCGAATTGGCCCAAATAAGGAACACCGAAAGAGGGGAGATTACACAGTATAAGCGTGTTCTCATCATATGACATACTAGGAGGAAGGGACTGCATAGTTGGCATACTCGCAGAAAACTCGACGAGTCTTAAAAAACTCACGAGTTTTTTTCCAAAACGAGTTTTTGTAGAGTTAACTTGCCAGACTTGAAAATCGAGTTTTTTCAAGTTTTTGCAAAAACTCGCGAGTTTTTAGTGGCGAGTACTCGCCAAAAACTCGCGAGTCCGATGAAAAAACTCGCTTGCGCAGGAATAAAGGCTGAAGACGTCTTTTAATAAGTTCATTTCATTTCAAAATCACTTGATACTTTGTGTGAGGAGCTAAACCCCCCCCCCAAGTAAGGAGATATCATTTCCAACGATTTGCCATCGAGGAGAGCGGATGGATTCAAACGCCATTTTGTGTGGATTTTGAAGGGAAATTTGATTCACAAGTAGGGTTTTTGTTTTTGTTTTTTGTTTTTGATTAATTATTTTCTTTCATTCTTCTTGCAAAATACTCATTCCAAATTGAAAAAAAGACATGATAGAGCACAAAGAAACAATTTTTTTGCATTTAGAATCCAAAAAACAAGATTCATCACAATCTTTTGTTGATTTTTGCTGATTTTTTTCATTTTTTTCACTGTTTTTTGAAATTTTCAGACCTAGGTTCATTTTTGTGTAGAATGATAAGATTAGTTAATAATGTTAATTGATAATTCATTTAAACACATTTGTATCAATTTAAATCAAATTTAGCTCTAGATTTTTGAAGTTTTAATGATTTTAGGTTGTTTTTTAAATTTTTTTGTATTAAAAAACTAATATGTTGTACATATTTTTGAATGTGTAGATTGATCATTGATCAGTGAATACACATTACACACTATAATGGCTTCTGGCTCTGGTTCATGCTCAGCATCAGGTTCCACCCCCGCCCCATCAAGTTCCACCCCTCGCACACCATCATCATGGGTTCCAGGCACTCGTCCAGCAGGGGCTAGAGACCCTACATGGAAATATGGTGTCAGAGGGCCAGTGCCTGGAACAGTTGTTTGCGGTGAATGCAAAAAAACATATCATGGAGGCATAAATCGCCTCAAATACCATCTAGCAGGCATTCCTCAACGTGATTCCAAGGTTTGTGAGAAGCCCAAAGAAGAGATTAGAAGAGAGATGCTTGCCCTACTTTCACTTGCTGAGGAAAAAAAAATGCAAAGGGAGAGGGCTAAAAAAGCCATAGCAGCATCCATAGCCAGTGCTAGTGGACATGCGCATGCCCATGGGACTCAGGAGCACGGGGTCGAGCACATGGAGATAGAGTCAGATGAGGATGCAGATATTATTGGCATTGTGGGCTCTCTTCATGGTCCACGGATTCGCATTCATGGCACATCCTCCACAGCCACATCGGCTAGGCCCCCCTTGTCCTCTAGTTCGACTAGAGTGCCAATGCCACCACCACCTTCATCTTCACGCAACCCACAAAGTTTTTTGTGCCAAGAAACACACCAGGAGCACAGGGATCATTGGAGGCTACAGGGTGGAACAAGGAGGTGCATGAACATGCCAAAATGGCATGTGCTGATTTTTGGTATTTCAATAACATACCATTCAATGTGGCGAGTAGTCCCTATTGGCACAATATGGTCACTTCATTGACAGTTGCGGGAAAAGGCTTCAAGCCACCTTCTCGCAAAGATTTGAGTGGGAGGTAAGTGACAAGTCAACTTAAATTTTATGTTCTTTAATTTAAAATTTAAATTACTTTATTATTTATGTTGAATTCAAGCTATTTTTTGTTTAAAACTTACAATTTTGTACTTATTTAATTATTTTACTTTGTACTTGCAGTTTGCTCACAAATGCAACCGAAAGGGCAATGCATGTGGTGGAAGAGCAAAAAACTAAATGGAAGAAATTTGGCTGCTCAATTCTTTCTGATGGGTGGACGGATGGGAGAAACCGCACCATCCTTAATTTTTTGGTTGCTTCCAAAGGTGAAGTTGTGTTTTGGAAGTCGGTGGATGCTTCCAACAGGATAAAAACTGCAGATACATTGTGTACGCTGTTGGAAGAAGTTGTGATGGAGGTGGGCATTGCTAATGTGGTGCAAGTCATCACAGATAATGCAGCAGCGTATGTGGCAGCTGGAAGGATGCTTGAGAGTAGACATCCATCACTCTTTTGGTCACCTTGTGCGGCTCATTGCCTTGACCTTCTTTTGGAGGACATAGGCAAACTTGTTTGGGTGGCACCGATTGTAGATGATGCAAGGAGCATCACAAAATATATCTACAATCACCCTTGGGTTCTTAGTTTGATGAGAGAGCATACGCAAGGGAAGGAGTTGGTGAGATCGGGTGCCACAAGGTTTGCAACAATTTTCCTAACATTGCAAAGCATTTTGGATTCTTTGGGCTCTCTAAAACAAATGTTCGTGAGTCAAGCATGGAATGACTCCTCATATTCAAAGAAGGCCGAAGGAGATAGAATTTCTGCAATAGTCTTCGACCCCTTGTTTGCACAAAAAGCTACAGAGATCGTGAGGGTAACTTCAAAACTTTGATTTTAATTTTAATCTCAAGTTGAATATAAATATATATTTTTTAATTTAACTTTAAGCCTTTCATTATAAATTTCTAACTTTGATCTTTTTGTATTTTTAATCTAGGTGTCGGAGCCCTTGGTTAGAGTCCTCCGCTTGGTAGATGGGGATGAAAACCCAATGGGATACATTTATGAGGCCATGGATAGGGCCAAGGAGGCCATCAAAAGTTATTACATGGGGGACAGCCTCAAATTTGATCCCATATGGGAGATTGTTGATAGGAGGTGGAACAATCAACTCCACCAACCCATCCATGCAGCAGGGTACTTCCTCAACCCTTCTTATCTCTTCTCAGAGAGCTTCTCTGATCCTAATGGAGAGGTTATGGAGGGGCTCACAACATGCATTCAGAGGATGGAACCCGAGGTTGCAGTGAGAGACCTCATCGTCAAGGAGATGGATATATATAGGGAGGCAACTGGTAATCTCTTTTCTTCAGAGCTGGCTGTTAGAGGAAGAACCACTTTGCCACCAGGTATAAAATTCAGAGTCTTTAAATTTTAAGTTTATTTCACATGCATCTTAGAATTTGATAAAATGTGTTTTGACTTTTGACTTTTGAGTCTTTGACTTTGTTTTCTAACTCTTCAATTTTCTTTTTGTTTTTTGCAGATGTTTGGTGGAAAAATTGGGGTGGAAAAACCCCAAATCTACAAAAAATTGCCCTCCGCATTCTATGTCAGCCTTGTAGTGCATCCAATTGTGAGCGCAATTGGAGCTTGTTCGAGTCCATTCACACGAAAAAGAGGAACAAGTTAACACAAAAGCGCCTCAATGACTTGGTCTTTGTGCAATACAACCTTCGGTTGCGCATAAAGAGAGTTGAAGAAAAATCACAGGATCCTATTGACTTAGATGAGATAGATCCTTATAGTGATTGGACAGGGCGAGAGGAGCAGCCTCCATTGTTTAGTGCAGATGAAATCCTTGACTTTGAGAGAGAGGCAATGGAGGATGTGGGTGCATCAGGAGTTGGAGATGTAGGGTTGGATGAGATCCAGCCAGAGCCAGAGCCAGAGCCAGCAGCAGTAGCACCGCAGCCACCACCACTAGCACCACGCACACGTGGCAGGACTAGAGGACCCACCCCTTCTTCCCTAGCTGTTGCTAGACTAGGGAAGAGGAAAGCCTAGCATGTTGTATTTAGTTGTTGTTTAGTATTTGCTTCTAGTTCTAGTTTTACTGTTTTCATGTATCAGACTTTCAGGCTTTTAGCCATCGGGATTCCGCATGAAAATGCAATTTTGTAATCAATTTACATTAAAGTCAATCAAAATTAATAGAAAACACTTTTGTACTCATTTATGGATTCATTGGATTCATCTTGTCATTGAATTTTGCAAAAAAAATGTGTTTTTAATGAAAATTAAGCAATTTTTTCATTTCCCGAGTTTTTTGCCGAGTTTTTTTCGAGTTTTTGGCGAGATTTTAAAAACTCTCCAATTTTTCCCTTGGCGAGTTTTATGTTGGGGCGAGTTTTCCAACTATGGAAGGGAGTATTGGCCGATATCATATGTTTCCACATCCAGATAACTCATGCCAAAATTTTGTGCATTGTAGGATCTATCTCCATTCAACCTACCAAGAAGCATATTGTAGGATCTATCTCTAAACCGATTTAATATTTCATCTAGTTCATCATCATAACTATATGACATACTAGGAGAAATGGGATACTTGCAAGTAGAATGCAAATCATAATTTCTATCCCAATCCCTTCTATCGTCATATCCTTTCTTATTTCACAGGTAGACCTATACATGTTTCTTTGTTTTCTGATTATGATACTATCATCTGAATTTTCAGGAGTAAACAAGTGTTGATCTCTTGAATCAATGAATGAATTATTTCTCCCTCAAATTCTTACGAAATTCGACAAGTAGATCTGAAAGACTTACCATTATTCGAAGTTTTCCACATTGTTCTTTGTCTACTTGAATGAGCTTCAGCTTTTCCAAATTCTTGCTAGTATTTGAGATGCTTTCTTCTCTCCATCTCAAATTCTATTGATCTAATTATCAGTTCTAGGTTTGATTGAAACAAAGTCACCACTCTTCACTCAAAAGAGACAAAAAAAAATCTAGCAGCTAAAACTTCAAAGTACCAAGCAAGAACCTATTTCCCTACTACCTTTTGGTGCCAATTTGTTGGCATAAGTTGATTGGTTACCAACTTACACATTGGTAACTTTCCTCACTGTCATACCAAGGTCTTCAAAATATAAACCATGATATCATGTCCCCAACAATGGCACCATTTGTTGGCGTAAGTTGACAGGCTATCAACTTACCCAAATTAATCCACTTGCTCAAAATGACAAGAAGTTGCAGAATCTCTAAATATTTCCCAATTGCCTACAACTCAGAAACAACACCACTTTGTTGGTGACCAGAGTTGTAGGTCTTGAATCCATGAGGCCGAAATTTTTTCCAAGCACTAGGGGTGTCAAACCTAGGAAGAAAACCACAAAACCTACGCTCAAGTTGGGCAAACAATGGGCCAATAGTTGAGGTGGGTAGGACCTCCTTCACTTCGAACTCTACTAAACCAAGGGGGGTTTCACTAATGTGCTGCAATAGATATTACCACAAGAAACTAACATTTACCTTGATACAAACCATATCCAATGCATAGTGTAGCCTTATTTGGGCTGTCACTTCATAATTATATGCTAGTTTGCAAGAATTAATGTCGAGCACCATAGTAGAGTAGATAACCTGCCATATGAAAGATCTAAACTATGACTTTTGATAGCCCCTATTGTTGTACATATTTAGACATAGAAATGAGTAAAACTAATTTCAACACAAACTAAAATGATGTTTAAATTTAGTTGTTTTGAGTGTGTTGCGGGATGTTAGGGAGGTGGAGCAAATAGTCAATCGGTGCCTATATCCAGTTGGGCAACAAAATCACTAGATTCATTTAAAAAATGTAATAACTAAAGCCAATGGTGATACCTTAATTAAAATACCACAAAAGACTATGTCATCCAAAATGCATAGGCAAACTGGGTTCTACACATACATAATAAAAACGGATATCTGTAGAATGTTAAATGAGTCTACTTAGTAATCCATGAGCATACCAATACATTTCTTTTATTGTCCTCATTTTATAGTCATTTGACTAACCAACTAATCAATAATACATCCAAAAATGCACACCATACACAAGGAGACATTCAATCAAGGTCGATTCTACATTTAATAATTCATTCTTCAGAGGTTACAAATATTATTACAAATTTTTCGATGATCCCAAATCATTATAGTACAAAATGCTATACTAAGAGCTAGAAACGAAGAATCATTGGGTTCTATTGAGCAAGTTTCTTCCCATACTATGCTCTTGTGATTTCTTTATGTGCCCAATGAAATCTAGCAATAAATAACTTTCAATGCATTCAAGTAGCCTAGGGAAAGATCAACAATTGTTTGTTGTCAAATAGGTTGCCTATGCTTCTCAAGCATTGCTTCGTGAATCATGTAAGAATCATGGCCCAAACATCTAACTGTACCTACAAAGAATAAAGGAATGTTTTCCTATAATCTACAATGGCCTTTTGCAATAAATGGCAAACCAATTCATGGTGCGCAAGGGTATCGGGAAAACCTTCAGAAACCGCAAAGATGTTCATTAAAAATGGGCGCCATTACTCCTAGTAGATGAGATGTCCCAGAGTGGGAGAGGGTAGGTGAAACAATGCTTTGTGTGAGGGTTTCTTGGTCGTGGAGGTGCCTAGCAAGCATCATGGACAAGGTGGATAGTTCGCCGGACGTGAGATCGAAAGGGGAATGATAACCAAGCTCAGAGAAATCAGGATTGAGAGGGATCACGAACTTGGGAAGGGGAAACCATAGAGGCTTGGAGTCCAAGCAGACTTGAAATGTGAGGATTGATGAGGGAACTTGGATGGAGACAAGGAAACAAGATCGTAGAGGAACTACAAACATAGGGAGAAGTCCAAAAGTGAAAGGTTCCTCTAGGAGTTTGAGGTACGAAGGGATGGATCGAGGTAGTTCCAAGGTTAATGGTGTTCCCAGGTATTTCAAACCAAAGAAAGGGATGAAAGGTTCAAGGGAGGAGTTAGAAGAAGGCTGAGGTTAGAGGTTTGGACACACCTGGAACAAGGTTGGGGAGGTTCAATAATTTTGGAACCTCCCATCATCTCATATTTAGTCTTTGTTATCGATGTTTCAATGTTTTGAAGAACTCACAGACCGTGCCACACTTTAGCAAGTTCAAGAACCTACAAACTCACCAACAACCCATTTTCTTTGTCTTCATCACTTTACCTGTCGACCTTTTGATGAGTTTGCGAACTTTTCGATGTTTAGAACTTCATCCTCACATGCCTTCTTCCTTCCTTTTCACTTTCTCTCTTGTTGGATTTTTTATGAGTTCACAAACCTTATCGGCCTTTCAATGAGTTTGTGAACTTACGAACATCACAAACTTGGCCTATTCTTATCAATTTTTCAATAAGTTTGCAAACTTGCCAATAGTTTGAATCTTTTGTCGGCCCTTCAACAAGTCCACAACTCACGAACTTGCCAACATTCTTAACTTGGCCATCTGACATATTCTTTTTGTCAAGGTTTTGGGGAGTTCATGAACTTGTGAACTTCCCAACATATTGAACTTTAGAGCTCTATGTTGTCAAGGTTTCGAGAGTCAAAGGTAACAAGAAATCCATCCCTTAAGGCATGCAAATAAGGATAAGTCCGAACCAATGATCCTGATGAGATACATAGTCAAAAGTGTCAAGGATTGAGGTTTGGAGATACTTCATACCTTGTACCAAATTAGAACAATTCTAGCATCTTCGACTCTGAAAGAGTATATAGAAGAAAATGTCAAAAGTCATGGATTGGGGATACCTAGGTAAAGGGATAGTCAAAACTCTAGCTCTGAAAGGTACCTTAGTGTAAAGGATCAAGGAGTTAGGATTTCGAGAAAAAGCGTGCTAGGAAGGAAAACTCTGAAACTTTGACAAAAACATAGTCCTTTGAAATTTAAACACAAAACTTCCACACTTAGAATTTTATTGAATCTTTGTAAGTTCTAACACATTGGTAGGCACATAGGGGATGAAGAGGTAGAGCACGTATGCAAACTTTGATCAAGGTTAACCATTAGGAAACATCTCAAATTAGTTATCTATGATGGGCATAATAAATCCAAAATGCATAAGGGGCTAGCACAATTGGACACAATCAAATTGGACACGAATAGTCCTAACAATCTTCCATCTACTTGTCAACATCCCAAATCCCATATCAAGATCATTGATAAAAGTTATGGAGAATACAAGATACAAGATGCCTTTCATATAAGAAAACTTCCTCTTTCTCCTGACTCTCATGGCAAACCCAACATGACTCAAAAGAAGACAAAAGATTTAGTTCAATATGGTCCTACTACTTTTATACAACATGGTTTCCTTGAAGATGAAAAGATTGAATGCGCAAATGGTTCCTGGCCTTATGATGATGACACATTTGCATCCTATTTTGAGAGTGAGTACCCTATAGCAAATAAAATATGCAAAAATATGAAGTATAAAGTAAAAGGCCTTGGGCTTCATGAAAAAGGAATCATGAGCCTATACAAGTACATAAGAACGTTGCCACGTGGGGATTCAGACCCATACCATATGAGGAGCAATTCGATAATGCAAGTGCTACTTCCATGACAGTTAAGGAGGCTTCTTTCATTATTGAAAAAATTGATACAAAGTCCATTCATAACCCATATGAATATCTTGCTACCACTAACCTTTTTAATGAAATTGTTATCCATACTATTGACTTTAAACTTAAATATCCAAACCTTGTTAATTAGGACCAAAAAAGATACAATATCCTTAGATACACTTCAAAGTTCAAAAAGATAAAGCTAATGCAAGATTCATGGGACTTCAAGATGGCAGCCTGCTAGGGGATCATAAAAAAGGCTTTG
>VDFB02077528.1:0-27221 GCA_007258455.2 Sequoia sempervirens
TTCTCTTTTTGAAAATATACATCACAAAAATGAGCATCATACATTGACTAAATTGGTTGCTAGATTGGAAAAAAAGGCTACAAACATGCAAGCTCGAATCGTTAACAAAAGGTGAACATCACAATACATGTGTTCCTTAACTTGTTGCCCATCAAAAGGCAATGCAAGATTACAATTTCATTTTAAATATTAATAAATTTGCAAAATTTTGGGATTAACATATGAAAGGTAATGCTTTACATAAGAATAAGAGAGTGGTAGCTAGGATTTTCTACAATGGCCCTTGTACTAGGAGAAGGGAGAAGTCTGTCAACTTTCATTGTATTGAATAAATGAGGAGATGTTTGGTATCTGTGTAGGTTTCATAAAGGAATCTAATGACATCCCACATTGTGTTTTCCAACTTGCAATTATTTAGTTCATTATTTTTACCTTCATATGTTTGCAACTCCACCCTGAACTGTACTCCCTTGAGCATTCAACAAGAATTGAGAAGTGAGTCACAACCCATTGTGTTTTCCAACCTGCAACTATTATGTGCAATTTATGTTCCAAACATACATGGAGATATTCAAATGTAATGTTTACTCAAACTAAGGGTTGTTATAAAATATGAAGGTGAACTTCAATACATTGTTTTGTTACAGTCTATAGAATAGAAAGTGCTCATTGAATAGGAATTGAGAAGTGAGTCACAACCCACTACGTTTTCCAACATACAACTATTTTGTGCTTTTTCTCTTCCAAACATATGAATATATTGAAATGGAATGTGTACTAAAACTAAGGGTTGTTATAAAATATGAAGGTGAACTTCAATGCATTGTTTTGTTACACTCTGCATAACAAAAAGTGTTCATTGAACAAGAATTGAGAAGCAAGTCACAACCCTGTGTGTTTTCTATCCTGCAACTATTTTGTGCATTTTTTGTTCCAAACATATGAAGATATTGAAATGGAATGTTTGTTGAAACTAAGGTTTGTTCTAAAATATGAAGGTGAACTTCAATACATTGTTTTGTTACACTATGCAGAATAGAAAGTGCTCATTGATCAAGAATTGAGAAGTGAGTCACAACCCACTATGTTTTCCAACATATAACTATTTTATGCATTTTTTGTTCCAAACATATGAAGATATTTAAATGGAATGTTTTCTCAAACAATCAAATGCAAATTCCAATAAAACATACAAGACACTCAATCTTTCAGAAAAGTAGATAAACATAAAGTGAATATAATCTCATTCCTTTTAATTGCTTGAATCCAATTGTCTCACTAGTTCATAAGCTTGGCCCCTTCTTAGAATTAGCTTAGAAACAAATCCTCTCAATTCCTCTCACATAAGTTTCCTCACAAATAACTCTTAGTAGAATAAGAATTGCTCAATAAAATTTTAGCAGAATGGAGTAGCATAATAATGCATAGAAAAAGTGTATCCAAATGAGGTAAGGGTGCCTCTATTTATACCCAAAAACTAGCATCTATGGGCTATAAACAAGGCCTATGAAATGACACTTCTCAACTTAATTCCATCGACTCAACTTGATAATAAAAAGGTGGCAAATTTTTATCTCAATACTCACCCAAACAAGACAACAGGTTGATTCTTTGCTTGCCAACAATAGGTTGATTGAATCATAAAGTACATGTTCAAATTTGGAAATTGACTTATAGGTTCAAGAGACTTCTAAATGAATCATAGAGTTCATAATATGGCACCAACTATTCACCATATTCCCTATTTACTAGCTTGCTTATTATTAGAGGAAAAGGTCAATACTTATTTAGTTGTGTTTCTCTTTGTTGACTTGATTCAAGCCAAAGCATTTGACACATAACAGTGAGTCGAATTCCCTTTTTATAGTGTTGATCTATTCATTAATGTTGCACATTTCTTTCTATAGTGCATATTTATATTCATTAATTCTGCACATTTCTTTCTATAGTGCATATGTGATTTGCTACTTCTTCCATTTGTTTACATGTTGCTAATAGTTTGCACTTTTTCCATATGCACTTGCACATTCTATGTTGTTGGTTTGAACATTAAGTCTTCTACAAAACATTGAAAATTCCTTATATTATGCATTGTATTTATGATTTAGACTTGGCTTTTCTCTTTACCATGCACCATATGTAATGTGTTGTTTATTGCATGTTTAAACAACATTTAACCCTCAATGCAATCACCCATAAGTCAGCGCTATGTTTAATGTGCTATCTTGGACACACTACATATATGTGCAACAACTATGGTTAATTGTTGGCTTTATCAAAGCCTTTCCCTCTTATAAGGTAGCACTATATAATGTGTTTTAGCTTTACTAAAACACTAATCATTATATATATATATATATATCAATATTATCAAGTATAATTGTCAAATTATAAATGTATAAACATATATCGATTAACAATCGTTTATGTGTGTGTGTGTGTATGTATGTATGTATGTATGTATGCATGGATGTATGTATGTATGTATACAAATAGCATACATAAATATATACGTTCATATCTGATACATACATACATACATATATATATATATATATTAATGTATATATATATGTATATTTTCACATTAAGAACAATACACATATAAACATATATATGTTATGAATATATATATATGTATATAACATCCATTGTTATACTACATATATATATATATATATTAATATATATTTACACCCAATAATCTATTCGTTATAGACAATTGAATATATAAGTACATAAACCTATGTTGAAATGATCACACATATACATACATTAATGTATATGTATATGTGTTTCCTTTAACGTAATTATCTACATTATATTAATATATATATACCCATATACATGTATACATTTAACATACATACGAATCAACGTAAGGTTAACTAATCATAAATCCCAAAGACTCGAAGATTCAATCATGACAACTTGATCGTACAATCAAAGAAATCAAAGACATTGCTCAAGAATTTCAAACTATCCTCAAAGGTTACTTGGTTCCACCCGACCCGACTCAAGTAGACCAACTAGGGTGTGAGTGTGTGTAAGCTCAATTAGAATCATTTAGGGTTACTCAACCAATCACTTCTCCTGAGTGATACTTCCCTTCCCTTCCAGACAATTGAACCTGTCCCTGCAATCAACTTAGCACAACACCAAGGTAGTTAGACGTTCATAGTAAATCCATTTGCATCATAACACATTTGTATCAACAAAGCATTAGAATGTTCATATTGCAATACATAGCATTCCACTAATTCAAAACATATTCAAAATTTTGAAATCAATAACATCTTATTGTATATTCACATATTTCATTTACCTAACAAACATATTGAAGTCAATTTACATTTGTCAACATTTTCACTCATAATGGTAAAAGTAACTTGGTAACAATGAAATGGGTTGTAACATGTAGGATGTAAAGTGTCGGGAGCAAAATATTAAATATTTACTTTGGTTTTGCAAATAGGTTTTCTTGATAAATTTCCAAATGGGCCATGGAACATGTATAATTTGGGACATTAGATGTACAATTAGGTCCATGCACATAGGAGGGAGCAAAAATCTAGTGTGAAATTGTCAAAGGTGATAATTTATGATGCTACAATACTATATGTATTTATGTATATTCCTAAATTTTGAATCATAAACAATACCATAGAATTCATAATGGTATGTGCTATTTATTTTATATTTAAGAAAAAAATTACCAAATAGAAGAACATGCTCATTTAGTTGTATGCATAAAATGTAACTAATTATGATACATGGTTTTCAAATCAATTTGGAGTTAATTTTTGTCATATGTTTAAAGGTCATTCCAATTTTAACATTCTTACAACAATTGTCAAATAAGATTGATACTTGCTATGAAATGTATGAGTGCTAATATTTATAAAGAAAGCATGGCATACATGAATCATAAACATAAATTGAATAGTTTAATCAATTTTATAAATAGAGCATCTCTCAAATATACATACTTTGGACATATATGAATAATAATATTAAATCAAATAGTTTAATCAATTTTATTATTATTATATCTCTCAAATACACATACTTTGGACATATATTCAAATCATAAACATAAATTGAACATATTCATTAATTTTATTCTTATAATAGTTCTCAAATATGCATGCTTTAGAAGTTGGAACAAGTGTGTATGAAGTTACAACAGGTGGTTGATACTATGAAATGTGCAATATAGAATCAATGGGTATGTTTGAAGTTGCAACAAGAGCAATGAAACTATGAAATATGCAATGTAGAATTCAAGTTAAATTTATAGGGAATTGAGGGTATTTTATGGAGAAAGTGGAAGGATTTGAATTGTTGGAGGGATTTGTATTAGGAAGAGTTGAAATTAATGAGAGAAGTATGAAATATAATTTGAATACTACATATCATTCTAATTTGAGAGGTGTTGTAAGAATATTTAAAATGGGGTGTATTTGAAAAATTAGATTGCATGAAATAAATAGCATGTATCATTATGAATTTATAGGTCTTGTTCTTAATATTGTTATTATATTGTAAATTAATATATAATGGTGAGCCTGAGAACTTTTTTTAGTTATTGTAAGGTAAATTTGGAGAATGCTCAAGTAGTTGTGCATGGTGGAGCTAGAAGTTGGTCAAAAGAGTTGAAAAATGGAACACTTTTATTTGTAAATTATTTAAATGTGTCTACGAGTTGGACAAATGTCATGTCCATGTGGTAGATGAAATGTATACTAGTTGTGTATATTTCTTATTAGTATTTTTGTAAAAGAAGTTTAATATTAGATATATAAATATCTATTTGAATCCATTCACCTGTATTTTAGGAAGTGGAAAGTAATTACCCAAACATTGATTGGACCCATAGTTGATCTAATATGTACTCTTTTTTGCATATTAAAAATAAAGTTTAAAAAAATAGATTATTTTGAGCATATTATTGGTACATTGATTACCAACTAGTTGGGTTGAGGCTATCAACTCCTATCCCCATGATACGAGCCCACATTACCATCGGGTTCTCTCCCCTAATGGAGATGAGGCACTTATGTTGGAATATGTATGCAAGCTTGGGCACCACATATACCTATTTTTATCTTTATATTACCAGGAAAATATGAGAGTTTAAAGAAGTAAATTTTGGTAATTTTTCATAGTAGCAAATAAAAGAAAGTGTGAAGTGTAGGAAAGTTGGTAAATATGAAGCAATAAAATGTTATTATGCCTTTGGCATTTATATCTTATTTTTATGTTCATTTTTTCTTGAGTCTATTAGTGTGATTGGCATTATGTTATGGTTTATTAGTTTGCTTTGAGCTATTTATACTCTTATGTGAAGTTATTGGTGTGTATGTCACTTTTAATTTTATGCATTGGTTGATGTGTTTGTCAAATGAGATATTTTATGTATTTATTGGCATTTTGGCAAATGAAATGTATTATATGCATTGATTGGTTTGTTTTCCAAATGAGACTTTTTACATATGTATTAGCATGTTTTCCAAATGAAATATTTTATGTATTGATTGGCATATTTTCCAAATGAGGTACTTTATATATTGATTGGAGTGTTTTCCAAATGTATTAGTTGGGGTATTGGAAAAAGGAGATATTGTTTGCATTTTATGATGTGTGTTTAGAATACCTACATGTTTAGAGATGGTATTCTTTTACATGCCAATTGGTATATTTCCTATGCTAAGATGCATGTATGGTACTATGAAAAGATTCTTCTAAGGACTTGATGTATGTTTTTATGTATTTTTGTATACATTGAAGGTGTGAGAGCCCTTATGCATAGATGTCATTATTGGCATCATCTTATGTTGTATACTTTGAGATGCACTTAGGTTATTCTTGCTATGATTAGATGGTCACAATATTTTGTTTCACTAATAATTTTATATATCTATATTATAGATGTGATTATTATAATGATCTTTGAATCCCATATTTTATTCAATTATCACATCTCTATGTATGAGTGATGTCTATTGTTAATTATCTATATGGTTTTGTGCCACATTGGGTGTTTATTTCTTTTCTTTGACTATATTGTACTATTTAGGTATAATTGATGTTTCACCTAAGTGTGTAAGTACACATTTACTTTTCTACCTGAGTGCGCAAGTTTGGATTGTTTTCCTAATGATAGTTATATTGGAGATGCCACATTAGGTTGTCTATTTGATAAGATGAGTCGTGATTACTAAATATGAGTTTGGATCCAAATTGCTGAAGATTATAAAGTCTACATGTGTTGTGTTTTAAACCATGAATGTGTTCAATTGGCTTAAATGTATGCGATAAGTATAAGCATCAATTTAGGGTGAATTCCAAAGTTGACCTCAACATAGTGAATTTAATATAGTATTAAGTGTATTTTTCATTGTATTTGCTTCTTATTTGTTTAATCTACCTCATGGGTGTTTTCTTTAAGTGTTTGTCAACTTAAAAACATACACATTACTTCACCTTTTGGATTTTTAAATTTTTAAAAGTAGATATCATCATGGTTATTATCTTGTTTTCTTGTTATAAGTATATATTTTATTTTTGTACTTTATTATGAGCTACCTTCAAAAACGTATTTAAATTAATATTTTCTTTTAAATATATAGAAAGAATTAGAAGAAAATTTGAGACATCTACATCAAACTTTACTTTTGTATTAGATGTGTAGATCCAATATTTTTTGACCTTGAGATTTATCATAAAAATTCAACTTGGTTGGCTTGAATTTCTTAGGAAAAATATTGTTTAACTATCACAATTATATACTTTTTTATAGAGACTTCCATTATTTGACCTTATGTTTCTCATGTATGGAGAAACATTTTAATGTTCCTAGACTTATTGGAAATATAATTAGAGAGTTACCTATTAGTGGTGACTTATTTAACTAATTTTTTATTGAACCATTTTTTTTTTGGTAGTTTCACATAGTATCTTTTATATTTCATGTTCCATAAACATTTTTTTTAGGAAAGTTGTGGGATTAGGGCCCACTCAAGATAAAAAAAAAAAAATGAAAATGAAGAGAATAGCTTCAAACCCTCAATGGGGAGCACAAAGAAAAGAGAATACAGACTTAGAGGAGGAAGAAAGGCCAAAAACACCAACATGAACAAAGAGCGGAGATTTAAAGTAAGAGATCCTAGAGTAGCACAAAGAGTCGTACAAAATATGAATAAATGCCTTCAAAAAAATCAAACCAGCTCGTTAGGATTGCTTTATTAAGCCTTCGTTTTTGCTCCTATTTAAAAGAGTATCCATAGTCCATTGGGTGCCTTCCTCAACCACATCTTGACCTTCAAGCCGAAGTTTTTCCACTTCAATTTTTTGACCTTTTCTTCTTCCCCTAATAGTATCACACTCCTGCTTCTTCTCTCCATGCCTACCTCTACTCCTTCACACATGCCATCGACAAAGTAATTGGATATTCTCTTGCACAATTTTACCATATTCCATAAATATTTGATGACCACATTATTTTATCTAAAGTCATGTGGAGGTGATTTTTTATTTGTGTCTTCTATAATTCTATGTTAATTTTTTCATATTATTAAAACCACACAAACATATATTGTTGTTTTTATATTTTCATAAACTTGCCAAATGTAATCACTATATCAAACTAAATTTTAATTCTCACTCTTTAAAAATTGAATCCATTAATGATATCTATGATAAAAAAATAAAAAAATAAAAAACAACTTACAAGCAAAAATTTATAGCCAGTGCCCTATTAATATAAGATGTGATTAAACCATTCCATCATATTTTAAATTTCACATTTGTAATTTAAATTATCCTATTAATACTTGAAATAAAATTTCAAATTTATTTAGAATGATAAACGTCATACCTAGAACACAAGTTTAATAATACTCTTGTAAATTTAAATCTTTATGGGATATTTGATATTTTTGGCATCCAACATGCGAACAAGTATAGCTCATAAAAAAGGATAATTGTAGTAGACCAAAATACCATAAAAAGTCAAAGGGCTTCAAATATGGTCAACTGATCGGCGAAATATGTTAAAAATGGAACAAACTTACCCAGGATTACTTTTTTAGGGTTTTTAAGATTAGCTTGAACTTATGGCCGTTTAGGTAAATCTAAAATGGTAAGAAGAATGTTTTTCTGATTCTGTTAAATCTTAATGCTTTCGTTTAACCAGAGCAACGGTCATATTTCCTTTAGTGAGAGAAGTGCATGTACGTCCATTGTTGGAAAAAACCTTCGTTTATCTGACAGTGATGTATCTTAACAATATGCAATGAATACTATGTCATGCATTTATCCCTTGGGAGTATTGCATAAGTCCGGGCGGTGTTGTGGTAGCACTAACAAAGTATGGAGTCTAGGTGTATTCTGAAATCTTTTAGTGAATTTTGGAGGGCCAACATTGTGTATAGAGGGGATCCAAAGTTTGAAAGTTGTTCACAAAAAGGAATTTGGAGAGAGGATTTTATAGTTGAGCACTCTAATTTCGTGTTTCTCAAAATTCTATATGGAAATTTTTTTTAAAAATCATTTTTTTAGAGTAACTTGTTTGGCAACACCCTTGCTTATATCTAAGGTTTCAAGGCCACATCATCAAATATGATGCCACATCAGCATGTTTTTTTGTCGAGGTGTCCAAAAAGGTCCCAAAAAAAAGTGAGACTGATACTTGTGCACTAAATCATGTTTTATTGGTGCGTTGATGTGGCATCACATGATTTGTTGCTTTTTAGATATAAGGAATACATATTATTCAATTATTGGTAGTTATCATTAACACTAACAACTTTAAAGTCACAACTATTGGTTCAATATTGTTAAAAATATTGGGTATTAAATCAACGAATGCTATAAACTATTGAAACATGCTCAACTACTGAGTCCTTACAAAGATTGGGATAGATCAAAAGTACACATTATTTTAGTGTCATACAAAGATTGGGATAGAGTTCAAATTGTTGTAAAGGTGCTTTGGATTTTAAAATTTTGGATTCTACAAAATTAAAATGGGGTCTAATAGGTTGAGTGCATGCAAAAGTGTACCAAAGTCTAAAAATCTAGAGTTTGCAAAATGCTATAAAAATGTGTCAAATTCTGAAAACTCGAGGATCTACAGTTTCATAGTTTAGAGTGGCAATAGTTTCAAAGTTTGACAATTACAATCACCATCATTTCTATAGTTTAGAACTTAGTGGTCAAAGTTTTAGTAAGTAGAACCAATAATGGCAAATTGGTGGCAACTAGTGATGGTCTAATAGTCAGTGGTGTCTAATTGATTATTATGACTATTTGTGAGTTAATGCATAAGACAATAGATAAATCTTTGAAAAAAATCCTATAGGTAGAGACCACCCTCCATATAGCACTAGTTATAGTTATTAATGATGATGTAAAGATGATATATGCACTATACCCTACAACATAGAAAGCTACCAAGTAAAGGGAAACATTACTAACTAAAATCAAAATTTATCAAATAAAAGATAATGAATAATGAATGATAACTAGAGTTGAAGGCTAATGTAGGGATGGTATAACTAGTTCATACAATAATATGATTCTATATATCCATATAGACTATACATATTTTTGTACACTTGTTATTGAAGCCCCTTCTAAAAATACCAAAAATATAATCATCTCTAAAATTCAGAGTATCTTATATGGAAAATATATGTTTTTAGACCTTCTTAGTGTAAATATGAAGTTAATTTTTCTTTAGGACATATCATATGAAAGTAGGTGTGTAAAAAACCCTTGCAAATTAAAGAATATTTGGAAATGAATTTGCAATCTTTCTCTAATACCATGTTGGATAAGCCATGGTCAACATGAAAGATCAAACCATTCCATAAATAAAAATGCAAGATAATTATATTATTATGCAAAGTTTGTGTTATCACTTGAAATTACACCCTTGTTGAAGCTAGTTCAGCATTCTAGTGAAATAGGTGAATGGTCTCAAGGTGTAGGACCCTTGCAACCAAGATCAAGCCTCTAAAGAAGGTTGGCTTCCTTTCTAACCTATATGTAGAGTGTTGATCCAACCCAACACAAATTCAACCTAATTCACAATCTTGTTCTATTGATTGTCAACGAATAGGGGAAGAATAAATATAGAAAAAGAAAGGGGTGGTGATCCACTTAAATTAAATGGTGTTTCTTCCTACCCACTACATCAAAAATAATCAAAGAAGTTAGTAAGGACTCACACAAGTATTTATTTTACAACTCCTAAAGACAAATATAGAGATAAGGAAGTTGAAAAGCACTAAGAGGGGAGAAGAGATCCACAAATAGTCCCTAGAAACAAATATTACATCTATAGCATATACACATATAAAGTATGGAAACATTCATTCAATCAAAGAAGAAAGAAAATATACAAGAATAATAGAGGTGAGAAGAGGTGAAAATAAAAACTTTATTGGAATTAGAGGCATGGAGCCTGTTATAATAGCAGAGTTGCAAAGCATGGAAGTCTCTATAGAGGAAATAATAACCCTTGCAAAAATGAGTCATTGAGGCTTTATTCTAGAGAGAGGAAGCTGAGAATTTGTATGAAAACATGGTAGACAAGATAGAAACCATAGCCATAAAAAAACTAATGAGATGCAAACATGTGTACATTCCAATTTGATCTAGGAAACCAAGGAGGAATGATATAACATTCGTTGGGACTCTGTCATATCCTAACATTGATGATTTTTTACTTTGAGTGTAGAAAGGATGAAGACCGCCCACAAAATCTGTAATCTAGAGATGGAACTCTTTAAAAAGTATGTCTACAACATTGAATAGGGTATGGGCACCATCTTCCCTATTTGAATTCATGTGAAAAGTATTAAAAGGTATCTTTGTATCTCTCATGCATCAATATTTGGTATTTGGAGGATTGATCTAAGCATTAATGGCATTCTAGGTCAAAAAAACACTTTTAGAGCCTATCAATGAAGTATCGGGCTCAAGCTTATCGTTGTACCAAAGAGATAAGAAAATAAATCATCTATAACCCTAAAGATATTTACCATTGAGCATCAAGCCTTAGACCTACCACGTACTACTTTTTGTCATGCTAGGAAGAAAAGTGTGTCCATCTCTGATGCCCTGATGAGACAATCCTTTTGTCAGGCATCAAGAATTAGACCTGTGATGAAGGGAAAAGATTTGGGGAAATGAATAGTGAATGGAAGGTAGAAAGGTATGCGAAAGATGAAAGGCCTAATGAAATGACTTATAGGAATTACAAAGAGAAAAAGGAATGAATTAGGAGTTCAAGATTGGGAAGAACTCTTACCACATACCAAAATGGGATGAAGGTAGGGAGAATCTGAAATCCAAACTTTCCAATGAAAATACTTAAAGGGATTTCAAAAGGTGGACTTTCAGTGTCAAAGATGAGAAGGAAGACATACCAAAAAGGGATAAAGGTATGAAAGAAGTTTATAGTTTGAAATTTTGATATGAGGAACACTTAGGTGGTTTTGTAAGGTGGACTTCTAGGATTAGAGATACTTCACGAAGGGGGCTTAATTTGGCATGCATGAAAGGGAAGCCCCAATGGCTTAAAAAGCTAATAAATCAACACAACCAATTTCAAAAGGGGGATCAAGGTGGACTTCAAAGCCGATAGAGATGGTATGAAGGCACGAGGGTAAGTAAAACCCAAAAAATCTAACAAGTCCAACACTTACTCAATTTTAAGATATTTGCAACTTGGATTTTTAACTAAGGAAACAAGGAGGGGTAATGCAACAACCAGAGGCATAAATCATGTAAGATGGCTCATATAAGATCTCTAAAATTGGTTAAATAGTTGATGGACCATAAGGGGGGCATGAAATGGCAACTTCATAAAATGTATAAAAGATCCTTACATATAAAGGTAAAGATGAAGAGGTGGGAAGGTAGTATTTAAAGTATAACTACCCCTCCAAAAGTGAGGTAAATGTGGAACACTTGGGAAAAGTTTGGGGATGCATGTAGAGTTCACATGAGGTGAGACAAAAGGTATAAAGTCTCTCTAAGTGAGATTAAGTATAGTGTGAATAAGACCAACAAGGTAGGATAGTAACTACTTAGGTAATAACACTTTTCATGCTAGGTATAGGTGTCTTGCATTTATCTCATTTCCAAGACTAAGGGATAATGGTGGCTTAAATGTAGAACTAAAAAATCCCTTCCACTAAGGAGAAATATGCTTACTAAATCAAGAAGATTATGCTATTGGGATTATGATTACCCATTTTCAATTAAAGGAGTCAAAAGTACCAATACTAAAGGAGTTGCTTACACATATTAATCTTCCAAGGTTTATAAATTGAATCATATTAAGTTTTTCTCTTAATCCATTGGTGATTTTCCATAGTGAGGATTATCTAGTTCATACAAAGGATATTTTATTTTATTTCGATGAATCAGATGAAGAGTAGAAAAAATGGGTAATATAGTCATTGAACGAACAACCTTGAGATATTGAAGTTGTGCATGTTTTAATATTATTCTCCATGAAATGCACTATGAAGGAAGAATTCTATATTATTCCTTTTAATAATTTTATCTCCTTGTTAACTTTGTATCTAATAGGAGAAGGTCTCCAAAATGGGTTTACTTGGTTCAAATATTGTTCAAATTACTAGGACCATTTGAATGAGGAAAATGTAAAGTAGACCTCCAAGGTAGACCAAGATAGGGAGATACATTTTTTATCTTTTCTCATGAATCGTTAATGTACTATAAGGGTGGTAAATGTAGCACGATAAGTAAGTGCAAGGAATGCACCTATAATTGTAATCTTGAATTTTTTGAGGATTCTTATTATAAGTAGATGAAGGATCTTAAATAAAATTATAGGAACTGAATGCTAGAAAAGCACAATGAAAAGGGTAAGAACATTCTTCTTTTATCTTGTATCTCTTATGGTTTTCATTTACAAAAATACAATTGTGAGTTATAATTTTCATTTTGGGTGTACTAATTACATGGCCAAGGATGGAAGCTTACTCCAAATTCTTTTAGAAAATTATTGATGAGAAGGATTTATATTATATAATTTATCTATTCATGTTGGTAATAGTGGTGATATTGTGTTATATCATAATAAATAATGTTTATAATGTTCTTATTCTCACAGGAGTATCACCACAAGAGACACCACAACCACAATCAGACTCTCAAAATACACCACCGTCTACATACATCCCAGTCGCTTATAACAAGCCTTTTTGGAACTTTCTAGAATTAGGGTTTTACAAGGTCATTTTTTCATTTGATGTGTTACTAGAAAAATCTTGACGTGTCAGAAAGAAAAAACATTGATGTGTCAGTAGGAAAAAACTTTGATGTGTCAGCGAAAAAAATTCAAGGCATTTCCCCAAACCCCACATCTTGTTACGAGTGTACAACATTTGCATGATCAATCACCACATACGAACATACATCCTATCAATAAATCATAAATAATTGCAAGGTTGAGACACATTTTCCAAACAAATCTCCCACTTTTCGAACACCTTGCAAGGACAATGAAAGGGTGTCACCATCATCTATAATTGCTAGGGGTCGAAAAAGCCCAGAGTCTCTGATTACCATCTGAACTTCTTTGTGCTCACAAGATTAGTTAAAGAATCAGCAACATTAATCAAAGTCTCTACCTTAACCAACTTCACCTTGCTATCTTCAACCATATCTCTAACAAAATGATATTGTACATCAATGTACTTGGTCCTAGCATGAAATGTTGGGTTCTTAGCTAGACATATCGCTCTCTGAATGTCACAATAAATTGTCACTGCACCTTGTTTTATCCCAATATCTAAACATAGTCTCTTAAGCCAAATGGCTTCTCTACAACCATGAGTAGCTTCCATATACTCTGCTTCACTGGTGGACAAAGCAACCACAACCTATCACTTACTCATCCAACTAATTACACCACCAAATAAAGTAAAAACATAAGCACTGGTGGATTTTCTGCTATCAACATCACCTGCTCAGTTTGAATCCACATAACCATGAATATCAAGGGAAATATCGTCTTCAGTCATATTACTATGATAACATAAGGAATAATCTAAGATACCCCACAAAAATTTGAAGACTCTTTTAACTGCATCTTGATCATGTCTTCCTATCTTTCTTTGCTGAGGTGATCCCATGATAATTAGTTTTACATTTTAGCCCAAACTAGACTTACTTAAATTATTATTTTTAACTAAATCTTCACATTTGGGCACCTATAGCGGCTAAGCGAAGTGAGAATTTGAAGATAGTGCAAACTAGAGTCTTGGCATACATTTTTTACGTAGATTCCTACAAAAATATTTTTTCCAAAATTTTGGAATCAGATTCCCTCTTTTTCCATCTCCCACAAACTAGTTTTTTTGACTCGCTCTTTCTAAAAGTAGAGCACTATATAATCACGCCATTTTTTTTTTCCATGATGGATAAAATGCTAATTCTTTTGAATTTAGATTTGTAACTCAATATCTAATTACTTCCACTTAGTTTACATAGTTTTTTAATTAAATATTTTTTTCTTTAGTAGTTTGAAGTTAAACCAATTACAATTCAAACATAGCATGACCATTATAATGCATAAATTTTTGCCTATTGAAATTCAATTTTTTTTGTTGGATCAAGGACTTCAATGTCGAGATTGCACTCATGTTTTCAATAAAAATTGATAATCTGCCTATTTTTCCACATTTTATTAGAACAAAGAACTTCATTTTTCAATAGAAAAACCTATATTTAATAAAACTAAAAACAAATATATAATAAAACCAAAACATATTAAAACTATATTAAGTTGGTCAAGCTCATTAAGGACTGCATTTCAGGTGGGTTTGTGAAGACTCCTCCATTTTTCATCCTTGTCCCGAGCCGAGGCGTAAAATTTAGGTTTCAAAGGAGTGCCTAAGGGGGAGAATGAGGGAAAGGGGAAATTTAATTCGAACCCATAGGATCGCTCGAACCCTAGGTTTGATCAAACCCAAGTTTGGCAAACCCTCTTCTAAAAGGGGTTTTCAAAAAAAATTTGTCCGTGCATGCATTAATTTGGTTTGCTCAAACCCTAGTTCGACCAAATGCTTTTTTGGCTTGTTCAAACCAACAAGTTCGTTTGAATCCCCAAAATCAAAAAATTTACCATGGGCTCATTTTTTATGAGTTTTCCTTCCTCCATTAAATTGTAAACCACTATTGTGGCTTCACCCATGGAGATGTTGGACAATCTAAAATAGATAACTTTGTTCCAACTGAAACAAAAACACATAATGGTCTACAATCCTACATGTCAAACCTTTGTAAAATTGAGTTGACACATGTACTTTCTTTAACCAAGCCATAGCTTTTTGTTCACTCTATCTCTTTTAATTTCCATCCCAAGAATGTGTTTAGCTGCACCAAGATCTTTCATTTCAAATTTAGCAGCAAGTTGATATTTTAGTTTTGAAATCATACCTTTCCCTCTACCAATAAATAAAATATCATCAACATATAATGCAATAAACAGGAAATGATCACCATTAGTTTTATAATAAACACAATGATCTGATTTAGAACACTCAAATCCCAAACTCAACACATATGTATCAAATTTTTGGCACCACATCCTAGGAATTTGTTTTAGGCCATACAAATATTTCTTCAATTTGTAAACCAACTTACTTTTACCTTTCACTATGTAGTGCTCTGGTTATGTCATATAAATATCCTCCTCCAAATCACCATGAAGGAAAGTAGTTTTCACATCCATTTGTTCAACCTCTAAATCATAAGCAATAGCATTAGAAAGCAAAAATCTAATGGATGTCATTTTTGTAATAGGATAAAATATCTCACCATAATCAACACCCTCAACTTTATAGTAACCCTTCGCAACCAATCTTGCTTTGTACTTCTTAATACCTCCATCTGAACCAATCTTTTTCTTGAACACCCATTTACAACCAATAGAATAATTTAAATTACAAATGTGAAATTTGAGATATGATGAATAATTTAATTACGTCTTACATTAATAGGATGAATATTTTTTTATTGTTAAATGGTATAATTTTTTGTTCATAAGTTGTTTTTTTATCATATATATCATTCATGGATTTAATTTTAAGGTGTGAGAGAATTAAATATTTAGTTTGATATGATGACTACATTTGACAAGTTTATAAAAATATGAAGACAACAGTTCATGTTTATGTTGTTTTAATAATATGAGAAAATCAACACAAAATTATAGAAGACACAACTAAAAAATCACTTCCATATGACTTTAGATAAAAAAATTAATCATAAAATGTTTATGGAACATGGTAAAATTTTGTGAGAGAATATTCAAGTACTTTGTCAATGACATGTTTGAAGGAGTAGAGGTAGGCATGCAAAGAAGCGGAAGTGTGACACAATTAGGGGGAAAAATGGAGACTAGCAGTGAAATGGCAGTCAATTGGGCATTGTTTAGGGCTTGCACAAGTCATCTGGGTAGGGTTTTGATCCTTTCAACCTAACATATGGCTCACAAAAGGAATCCCCCCTTTTTCCTCCCAAGTTCCTATGGCCTCCAGCTTGGCAAACAACCCTCTACCTTCTTTGTTTATCCTCATGGTTTGCAAAAATAATGCCAACCCTTACCACAAATGTTGTGAATTTTACAAGGAAAAAATGTTGATCTCACCCAGAGACTAAGGGGGGTGTGAATCATTCTTTTCTTAATCTTTAAAACAATTCCATTTGTAGCTTAACCATCAAATCTTAAGGAAGCTCACTACTCCCTAATGGACTTGTAGGCTAAGGCACACAACCTTAGGGCAAGATACAAGGACCTACTGAAGAGACTCATTGTCTAATAGTAGGATACATAAAAATTGTAATGAGAATATGAACATGAATTACTATAAGAGAAGCATCTAACATATGTTGATGTTGCAGCCCCTTTTTGCACAATTACTCCATCATATTGACTTCACACACTTCATACTCAACTTACACCAGGTTCTTCTTCACACACACTCTTATGCATATTCACAAATTTGAACTTCTATTAGTATCATCCGCACAATCACAATCATATGGTGCACATCATCAATATACCCAAGTTGGCCTCAACAACAATAATTCTTCACAAACTAACATGAAATCTTTGTGCAGTACTGTAAACAACAAAGATTTGAATGCACTTCAAACCTGAAATACTCTTAGACATGTAGAATTTCCTCAAAAAATCATATAAATTATCTATATATTCTCAAATTGGTGCAAGTACCCAAACATATGTTATGTAGAACAATTAGGCATCTGAAACTATCTGTAGCACATAGTCATTTGAAAACTGAACTTGCAAACCACCAATTCACCTGATACTAGAAAGTAACATGCATTAAAAATTCCTGAACATATCCACAAAACCACATGGATAAATCATCACTTTTGGAGGAATGCGGAGCATTCCAACAAGCCTTCATCATAATTACTTTACTCTGCTACATCACTAATTAGAGCTTTGTCACTTATAACTTTCATTACAGAAAGTGTAATGACTTGAAATCTTGGATATAACACCTTCACATATCGACCAACTTATCATTTGAATCGCAAGACTAAATCTTATTGTGTGGAAGGATGTAGACCAAAACACCATGACTCTGTCTTAGAGTATACATTGTGAGTTCCTTAGCAAAACTTCTACAATTTATCTTTAAGTGTGGTATACCAATGAGGTAAGGTATCAATGTAGGCATACTCAAAACATATTGGAACAAGTATACCCACCTCTGCATCAGACAAATCACCATTCATACTACAATACTTACAGGTCAGTTAGCTAAATGGTTTATGATGCTAAGTGAATATGGCATCCAGTGTGTTGAACGATAAGCCATAAAAGGACAAGTTATAGCTGACCAACTCATAGATGCACCTACAAAAGTAGATCATCCATTGGTTTCAAATTTCCTCGATGAATCTATATTTACTTTGGAAACTTTAGTGACATGGAAATTATACTTTGATGGATCAAACACAAATCATAGTTCAGGAGCAGGCATATTGTTTGTTACCCCTCAAGGCGATACCATACACAAGTCATTCAAATTTTCATTTTCTTGTAGCAACAATATAGTAGAGTATGAGGCTCTTCTCATAAGACTACACATGGCTATTAAATGGAAGATCAAAAGCCTCTAGGTGTATGATGGCTCACAATTGGTAATCCAATAGGTTAATGATGACTATGACACAAAGGAAAAAAAATGTCACTCCCTATAAGTAGATGGTTGACAATTTCAAATAGTACTTTGATCTAGCATAATCTTTTGGCAGGTCCCTCACATTCAAAACAAGGTAGAAAATGCAATGGCAACAATCATTTCTCTCTTAGATATCCCAGATAATTTTCCACAATATGAGTTCTTGGTAGAACAACTACTGATCCCTACCTTTGATATTCTCGAACTCGTATGAGATGGTGTGTGAACTTGTTGTTCCTAACTCCCCTTGGTACCAAGACGTTTATGACTACCTATATGACCACATTGTATCCCTTGACCTATTTGTGATCGACGTAACACCTTCATCCACAAAGACTCTAGATACGCCATTGTCGATGACACTCTTTATCATTGTAGCCTAGACAACACCCTCCTATGATGTATCGATACCAATGAAGCACAAAATACCTTATGAGAAGTACACGAAGGTATATGTGGAGCCCATTCTAGTGGTCCAACTCTAGTGAAGAAGATCATATGTGCAAGATACTATTGGCCCATGATAGAGTGTAGTTCATATTATTTTTTCAAGAAATGTCGACAGTGTCATATTCATGGAGACCTAATACATGCACTAGCTCAAGAGGCACAATTGATCACATCACCATGGCCCTTCATCTAATGGGGACTTGACCTCATTGGTAAAAATCCATCCCACCTCATCTAATGGCCATAAGTTCATTATCACAGTGACTGAGTAATTTACCAAATGGATTGAAGCTATTCCCATGACATACATCACTAGCAAACAAATAACTAAATTCATCATCAATTATATCATTTATTGGTATGGTGTCCCATAGTCCATTATCACGAACAATGGTCATCCATTGAAGAACCAAGATGTCCTTCAACTATGCAAAAAATTCCATATCAAACATCACTTTTCCAATCCATACTATCCACAAGGTAATGGCCAAGTCGAGGCGTCTAACAAAACCATCATTAAAATCCTCAAAAAGGCTATAAATGATGTTGGTCATGATTAGTACCTTTAGATTAATCTTTCCCTATGGGACTACCGCACTAGTATCTGCACTCCCACAGGAGCCATCCCATATTCCTCAGTCTTTGGTTTTGAGGCCATCCTACCTTTTGTTGGGAAAATGTGTCTCAACCTTGTAATTATATATGATTTGTTGATAGGATGTATGTTGGTACGTGGTGACTGATCATGCAAATACTATACACTCATAACAAGATGTGGGGTTCGAGGCAACCCCCAATTTTTTTCACTGAAATGTCAAGGTTTTTTCCCACTAACACGTCAAGGTTTTTTCCCACTGACATGTCAAGGTCTTTTCCCTAGATTATTATGAGTGGTAAGCACAATCATGAGAAAATGATTTATTTCATTTTTTATATTTTTAATGGTGTTTTATATAACAAGGTTTGAATGTACTAGTGGATATAACCTAAATTATTCAAAATTATTATGATGTGAGGTTAGAACACTTAAGTTATAGAAACATGGAGATGATGAGACTAAAGAAAACAGTCCATGAGTTGCTTCAATATACCCATCTATAGTTAAACTTGTAAACAATGTGTTATTATAAGTTATTACTAATAATGGTTTAAGAAGTGAAAGGCTAAGGAGCATCTTGAGTGTCAGTGTACATAACTTTTATACACCTTATTATGTTAAATTTATTTAAAGTTAGCAACATAGCTCTAAGGTTAGTTTTTTTGAGTTATGTAAATTATAATTAATTTATAAATATGGATAATTCATAATAGTGTTTATTTAGTAGAACTAGAAGTTAATCTCAATTATTATTCTTTTCACCTCCCTAGTTCTCTCCCTATTTGAACTCAAAGTTAAATTTATGATTTTAAGTCTAGTACACTCATCTTATGGGGTAGCTCTCTTTCACCTTCAATGATATGGAGTTAACTCTCAATTGGAGTTAGTTAATAGTCAATTAGATTGCATTTTTTATTATCTTATTGGAGTGTGGATGAACCTTGCCTTTATAGCAAGATCTCTCCATACTCCTAGGTACCTCCACAAGTACCAATTTCTTCTCAAACTACCACATTGTGCCACTTGGCACAATCTCATGGCTTGAGAGGTCCCACTCCATCATAACCCTTGATCTCTTTATTCAATCCTCACTGTTGATCTTCCCCATCAAAAAAACTATAAATTGACCTTTAGCCCATGCAATATCAACATACTTTGGAATGCAAGATTATGTTGTAGAATTGAAGAGCACACATCAACTTTATCAAAGGGAGCAACCATTTTCATGTAACTAGGTGATCTAACATGAATTATTTATTTCATTTTATATTTATTGGATTTCCTAACACCTAATCTAAGTGTTTGTTTGGTTATTATGTTTGATCGATTTAGGTGTTTGAATTGACCAACATTGCACAATTTCCTTCCACACACCTATAAAAATCCACTTATGTAATACAATATAAAGATTGGAAGTCCACGGGTTGAGATCAAGTGACTAGAGCATTGGGTTCTCCTTGTGGTATCAAACCCTCTTTGAATGAAAATTTCCATTGCTAGTAAAAATGCTTTCTAATTTACTCCACCAAATGCAAGAATGAACTAATAAATTAATAAATTTTAATGATGAGGATATTTTTATACATGAATATTATCCACTAATATGTTGTTTTCAATTGAGTGAATTTGCTAAGTTAAAACCCCTATTATGTTGTGTTGGTTATAAAAAGGGCATGACCAACTTACATCATTCAGTCAATTAATTATCAAATTGGGTGTGTCTTAGAGCTATATGCGATAAGGACGGTTGTCACGGATTTTTGGGGAGTTTTGCACTATAAATAGTGACTATTGGTTTCGGTTTGGCTCCTTTAGAAGCTTTTAGGAGCTCTCAAGAGCTCTCAGGAGCTGAACTTTAATGACTAATTCCTAAGGATCAATTCTATCTTATTTCCTAATTTAAAGTTTTGTTGACTTATTTCTGAATTCATTTGACTTGATTAAGACTGATTCATGGAAAAGAATAACATTTACCTTAATTCTTAATCTAGAATTCAAAATCCAAATTTAATTATATTTTGCTTCAAAAGAAATCTATCTTAAGATTTACTGGAAAATAAATGTTATTTTAAAGAACAGAAATAAATTGCAAGGAAATAACAATTAATCTAGAAAACATAAATACTAATATCCATGAATAGATCTTCCAAAAAAAAATTAGTTTCATCTTTCCATAAGTTCCCATCATTGCTTCTATTAAAACTCAACAAATAATTACCAAACTTAACTCCTACAAACAACATCTAAATCTGATTAACTCAATAAACTTTACAACAAATCTAACAAACCATTCTAAGCATAATGAACTAAACTTAAAAGTGATTTAACACAGTTGTTAAAAATGATTCAAATGAAATTAACATTCCAGATTTAACATGTCCAATGAATTGAAAATGATTGAAACAAACTTAACATTCTAGATTTGATATTAACAAACATAAATAACATACACTCTGAAAAATACCACACAAGGTCAATTCCTTTGGTTGAGCAAGCCCTACTCTTCCTCTGGTGAGACCTCTAACACAATGATTTGAGTTAACTTCTTATTTTCATTCAAATTGATCAAAGTTGGAACACAGAATAGAGTATTGCAACCATTACAAGATTCTATTTGAAAATTATCTAACTCTCCTTTCTAAAACCTAAACATGGATATTTATAACCATATCCTTATTGAATTCAAAACATGGCGTTAAATGCCAAGATTCAAGGCGTCTAAACTAAAGACTAAAACAAAACTAAAACATAACCAAAATAGGACTAAGAATAGACAGAGAGAGAAATGCTAGATCAATGCTAGGAGTGGAAGTTCTTAAACCGACTAAAAGAAGCTAATTTGAAAATTTAGTTATTCATCATCTAGCTGTGCCGATTAGTGGCACGACTGTCTTCATTTGATTAAATAGGGAGTTTAACTATATCATCAGTCATCATTCTTTTAAATACCCTGAATATAATCCTTAAGAATAGGATACCAATTACGACAATAAAATATTAAAACTAAATAATTAACCCATTAATATCATCACAAAAGCAACACATTTAATATAAAGGATTATCTAGATAATATATCTACCAAATTAGCCAAAGATAAAGCAAAGAAAGTAAATATATTAGTCTATAGTCTACCACCAATCATGTTAATTAATAAAATAAACAATTCTTTTAAACATAAAATGACTATATGAAAGTATCTTTGAGTCCCTCATCATCAAGCATGTATTATTCACTACCATTTGCTTTGTGTTTGTTTAATCTACCACATGCTTACTTTCTTAAGTGTTTGTCAACTTAAAAACATGCATGCTACTTCATCTTTCAAACTTCTTTAATTTTTGAAACTAGATCTCGTCATGGCTATTATCTTATCCTCTTGTTATAACTATAGATTTTATTTTGTGTTTCATTTTGAGCTACCTTGGGAATAGTACTTAAATTAATATTTTCTTTTTAGTATGAAATTTTATTAGAAGAAAATTTGAGACATCTTCATAAAACTTTACTTTTGTATTAGATGTGTAGATCCAATATTTTGTGACGTTTAGGTTTGTCACAAAATTTCAATTTGGTTAGGTTAATTTTTTTTGGAAAAATATTGTTTAACCCTCATAATTGCACACTTTTTTAGAGACTTTCATTATTTGGCCATATGTAAATGCCATGTATGAAATGTTCCTAAAATTATTGAAAATATAATTAGACAACATTTACAAGTGACTTATTTAACAAAAAAAATTATTGAACCATCTTTATTTTTATTTTAGTTTCACATAGTATCTTATACATGTCATGTTGCATAAACATTTGATGATCAAAATTATTTATTTAAAGATTGTGGAGGTGATTTTTTATTTGTGCCTTCCATAATTTTGTGTTGATTTTCTCATATTATTATAACATAAAAAATGTATTGTTGTTTCTATATTTTTATTTATTTTTCACATTTAGTTACCATGCCAAATTATATATTTAATTCTTACTCCTTAAAAATTGAATCCATCAATAATATCTATGATAAAAACAAATTATAAACAAAGATTTAAACCATGTGATGATAAGAAAAAAGAGTCACCCTAATAAAGAAACACTTAATTAAACTATTCAATCAATATGATATAACTCTTGACATTATTAACCTTACAATTTATGATATCTTAAATTTCACATTTATAATTTAAATTATCCTATCAAAACTTGAAATAAATATCAAATTTACTTATAAAGATAAATGTCATAAAACACAAGTTGAATAATACTCTTATAAAATTAAATCTTTATGGGATTTTGATATTTTTGGCATTCACCATCTTGAAAAAGTATAGCCACAAAGGATAGAGGGAAAACCCACGATTGCTGTTCATGATGTTTCCATTTTACTCCTAAGTTCACTTGTCCCCAATAACTTGCGTTTGTTTAGTCATTAAATGTTGTAAGTTGTCTCCAATAAAAAATTGAACCTTACAGGTATATGTTCACTTTCTTAGATGCAATGCGAAGCAACCAACAAAAAAAATAAAATTTAAACATATTGTTTGAATTATGTTTCTTTAGAATCAACTTACCTTTGTATTACTCTACGTTTTGGTCATTCTTGGAATTTAGGAAGTTGGTTGTTTGGTGGCCATGTCATTTTCGCTTGTTACTTGTGGTTGGTAATTTGCTAGGTCACGAGGACTTTTGGATTGCATCATTTAATTTGATTTTTATATTAGACAATATCACTAACCTTATGACTAGAAGTAATTTATCAAATTAATCTAATTTTTAGGGTCACTTGATTTGGTTTGGGATCAAATAAAGAGCTAGATTTAATAATAAATGTTAATTGTATTATCATTGAAAATTTCTTATTTTAAGATGAAAGAAATTGTAACTAAATGAATTTAATAAAAATAATTATTGAGTGAATTTAATTAAGAAATTTAAAATTAAGAATTAACATGGATGAGATATTTAAAAATTTGAACTCAAGCTTGAATAAGGATTAAAGCAAGGAAAAGAATTGTTTATTGCTAAATAAATAAATAATAATAAAGCATCAGATTTTGGGAAGAGGAAAGGGCAAGAAAAGTTGCAAAGATGGTATATGTTTTATCTTCCTCTGTCTCACCACCTTCCAGGCAAAGATTTCAATCATTGAAACTCATAAATGAGAATGGAAGAGACAACTCTAGGGGGGAATTACATTCTTATGGAGGAGAGCATATGTGGGAGGGGGTCAGATGGACAAGAGATAAGGGAATTACAGCAGAATGAAGGTCTTTCCCCATTCGTTTTTCTTTTTCTGATGACTCCAGGTATGTTCGTGCAACCTTCATCATCTAAATCTACATAACGGTGTGCGTATGGAACACTAGCAAAGCTTACAATGATAGGATGTGTTCTGGAGCTCTTCATTAATTCAAAGATTTTGAGAACTTCCTTGCAAAATTTGTTTCATTTTCTTCATTCTAAATAGCGCTGCCTGTGGAAGATTCCATTTACATAATTTATATTTACAATTTCATATTAAAAGAAGTAACCCTCAGATTTCTTGAACCTAGAACGTAAGATTTGCAAACATTTAAACTTAGCTAACAGAAGATTACAATATGGAATACTCAGATCCTATCACAGCGACTCACTTGAACACGGTAGGGTGTATAGATTTAAATAAACTCTCTGATTTTATTATCAAATCCCAAATGTTATCCACAAAACTGAAGGAAAATGGCTTCTCACATTTTTTTTTTGCAACCGTAGCCATCTCATACTTGGAGGAAGCTTGGTTCATGTGTTTTCTCTGATGTCGTCAATGAGCAGATTGTTCAAGTGAAGAAATTGAGGACCAATGAGCAGATTATTTAATTCTCTTGGTCTGCACAATGTTTCAAGCCTTTGCCAATTACCTCCGTTCAGTCGAAGTTGGGAGAAATTGATGTTATTGGATACAGTGTTTAGATTTCTCATAGTCTGGTAATATAAATTTATATAATCTCCCTAAAACCATTGGCAACCTATCATAGCTTCAAATTTCAGACTTACAAAGTTGTAGTAAATTAAATAGCCTCTCTGAATTCATTGTCAACCTGTCTCAGCTGTCGCACTTGAGCATAATAGGAAAGTTCAAAGGTTTTAAATACCCTGCTTGATTCTTCTGTCATTATATTGCAGTTGCAGCACTTGAAAATAAATTTATTTTTCCCCCCCAAACTGCAAACTGAGCACGTCTCTGGAAATTCGCTGCCAAACAGAAATGTGTCTGGTTCAAAAAGAAAAGGTTGTACATTAATTCTCCTGCTCTTAGGTCACGTATTTGCACCTCACCTTTCTCTTTCCCTTCAGCCTTGCTGATAACATTTGAGATTTGATAATAATGCAAGCAGATGGCAATATTTCCAAATTCCTGTATTCACTTTCTTATATACTTGTCAACCTATCAAAGTGGAAGTTTCTCCAGAGTCACCTCTTATCTCTCAGTATTTCCAAACTTTTCACCTTTCATCAATAGAATATAAATGAATGCAAATAAGCAGAACAAACTTAGCTATAACTCTTTCACTTGCAGCCAATGCTTAGACATAGAACACCCCGAACAAATTACTTCATACTCTGTCTCTCTCCTAATATTTATAGCCGCTCATTGAAGATGAAAGGACTATTTAGTTGAATTTATTTGAATACTTGTTCACATGAAGATGCTCATTGAGACTTAAGTTGTACGAGTGCATTTTTATATTTATATTTTGTTAGATTGATATATATATATATATATTTATGTTATTTAAAGAGAGAATAGTCTAGTTAATAATTGGTTATCATAGAAAGTATTTCTTATAATTAGTAGTGTTGTTAGGATAAATTGAACCATTAGTAAACTAATGTTTCAGAGGGAATTGACTTAATTGCTTATTTAGATTATTAGAAGCCTTGATTAAATGAATGAACTTCTTGCAGTAATTATAGAAAGTTGTTTATGTCTAAAGCAAATGAACTCTTTTGTTTGAGAGTATTAATTGATTTTGAGAACTATGAAATTTAGTTACTTAAGTCGGGTAATGAAGGGAAAATTATTTAAATAAATTTTTTCTTGAATTGAGACTTCCTTTTTAATTATTTCTCTTGAATTGATTAGGGAAAATGATTAATTAGTTTCAGGGGAGTGATTTCAATATTAGAAGCTAAAAATATAAATAGGTTGGATATTGGTTGAGGTGATATATAATTAAAGGATCTTGTTTTGAATAAATAAAGTTATTAATTGTTGGTATGAAATCTTGCCTCGTAGTTAGTCATCATTTATTAAGGATGGTGAAGTATAGAATCCTCACATTTGTTACTTTAAGAGGAAACATATGTTCTTTTAGAATATTATTAATCATTGTATCTAATTTAGATTGGAAGGTAGGTTAAAAATTTTACCTTGAGTTTTATTTTAATATAATGAAAATTAAAATATGAAGTATATATTGACTTTTTCTTATATGTTCTCTTATTTGGTGATTTAATTTTATAGTACTGATTTCGTGATATCTTTTAATTCTTTTATATTCCTTTTAGTTTATGAATTCAATAAATATTATCTTAATATCTAACTCCTCGTATCTTATAGAAATTTATTAGGAACAATGATTCTCTTATTTGTATATTCTAATTAAGTAATTGTTGAGTATCGTGTAATGGGTGTTTGTACTGAAATTTTATTGAATTGTGTATCCTTGGCCATGATTAAGTATTATAGTAAACACTATTTGACTTCATTATGGTAGTTTTATAAATTTGAATCAACGAAATAAATTATTCCTTGAATTGAGTGTTATCATGTAGATAAGTTTTAAAATTGTCCCTTGAACTGAGTTTTTCATTCTTAATTATTTCTTTTGGAGTGTTAGTTAGTCTTTATGTCAATCTGAGTTTCTATT
>VDFB02077529.1:0-16751 GCA_007258455.2 Sequoia sempervirens
GTTTTGTTTGTTGAAATAGCATAATGTGAGGTTAATGGTGATGAATTGCATAATGCAGCCACCCACGTGATTACTGGACTCCAATAGCTTGCCATTCATTCTCTGAAAGTCATCGATTCATGGCCATTTGTTGCTTCACAATCTTGTCATGGTTTTATGCTTTTACTTGACAATTGTTGTAGCGTGTATTTTTTGTTTGGTTTTTGTTTGACTAACGCCATCAACGGGTCAATCACCCATGGCTGCCTATGCCCCTTTTTTGGAATTCCTATTTGGTGCAAAGATCCTGCCATTTGGTATTTCAACCAAGCCACCTACTCACACTTGGCACAATCAGCCCTCAACAATCCCCCTTTACTTGGTCAACTACCCTCAAAGCAAGCAACCTTTTTGGTTGATATAGCATTTTAACTTTGTTGGTGTCAACATTAAATGCAAACATTTACTCTAACACTAACATATATTGTCAATATTAACAATCTATTCTAACTTCTAAGGTTAACTTCAAGTGCTTGTAAGTTTTTTTTTTTTGTTTTGTTTTTGCATAACTTGCAAATTGGGGGGTATTTTTTCAAGTGTGAATAGTCAACGGAAAACTCCTTCCATGACAAACACTTTAGCATCAAGACGATTTGGAGATCGTGTTGTTTAATATCATTTTTGGCCTCTGAATTCAACAATGTAAGCAAATCTTGATGGGGCATAAATTCCACCTTGTTTGACGAAATTTCACAAAAATATTTTTGACACATCAGAATTTCGCAAGGAATTCATATTTAATTGTAATTTTTCAGATTTGGTTTAACCCATTTCGTAAAAATCATTGTGATTATAAACAATCAATTTGGCATCCAATCTTCACATCTTGTAAAATTCTCTTGCAAATTGTTCTGGGGGGCCTACAATCAGCACTAATCATTCTTAGGGGGGCAATCTAGGTGTTTATGTTTTTGAGTTTGTTGGTTCATGTGATCATGTCTCTCACAATAAATCCCTTCCATTTGAGTATTCTTTGTAATCCTCTTAATAAATGGAAAATCAAATGTGGATATTGTGAGATGAAAAGGCATACAACGGAAGATTGTCTGCAGAAATGAAGCAACTTCTCGATCATGGTATTGCCTTACCTAATCATCTAATACAACACATACAAAAACACTATCCAGTCTCACTAAGCCATCTTGTCAGACACCATCATTTGGGAATGAACAATGTAGTCGCATGGCTCGCATTGTGATTGTTGGATTATTGTCATTGATGTCAAAGGGCAAGTTAGTGGCAAATTTATTAGAAGTCAGATTGTGCCAAATTTATGGCACTATTATTGAGATACCATTAGGCAAGTATGCATGGGCCGACCCATGCCTAGCACCCATTTGGAGGAGTTTTTCAAAAAATATATACAAAATAATATTGTACATGACCCCCCTCATGGTGCCGCCCCAAGTTGGGAGTAATTTAATAGCAAATAAAATAATTTTATTTGGGCCTCCGAACGACCCCCTTGACATGAGTGCCCATCTTGGGCAAGTAAAATAAAATAAATAAAAATCATTTGTTGCTGATATGGCTGACCCCCTTGGAGGAGTTGCCTCTTTTGGATAAAGAGGTGCTTTGGCAAGTATAAATAGAGATTGAAAGAGTTATAAGCAAGAAATTTATATGGAATAATATTTGTATGAAGAGAAGAAATTAGAGGTTGTTCAAGCATATTCATAAGAAGTATTTGAAAAAATTTATGAGAGCTATTTGAGTTCATATGCGGGAGACATTGGAGCAGACTTATGGCAAGTTTTTGAAAGAGGTTTTAAACAGATTTGAATGATGTTATGAGCAGATTTGAGAAGACATTTTAGAGCAAAAGTTCCCAAACCTTTAACACATTGTATTTTTGACGGTTGGTGCCTTCTATCTAAAGAGATTGAGAGGTTAGTGCCTCTCATTGAAAGAGATTGGTGTCTCTTGCTGAGTTGGTGCCCAGTTGTAAGGGGTTGGTGTCAACTGTGGGTTGGTGCCTACAAAGCTTTGTAAAGAATATTTCATTTTGTTGAGATTGGATTTGGATGGTAGATCCAAGCAGCTATTCGGTGTGGTTTTAATAAGTGTGTGTGTTTCTTCAATTGGTACCAAAGCGGGTTCCTTCAGAGATAGCCTAATCGCTTGAAGGAAGATCTCAATAACACACATGGCGTGCCAAAAAGGTTCCTCTTCAAATCAAGATCCATTGTTCGATGGAATAAACTATGCCTTTTGGAGCATAAGGATGCATACTTATTTAATGGCTCTTGGATTTGATTTATGGCAATCAGTTGTGGAAGGCTATGTGGCACCATCTTCACCACCAACGGATCAAGCCGGAAAGAAGGCAAGTGAAAATAATGCTAAAGCAATGAATGCAATTTTATGTGGACTATCTAAATCAGAATTTGTCAAAGTTATGCATTGCACATTGGCGAAAGATATGTGGGACAAATTACAAAAGAACTATGAAGGAGATGACATGGATAAGAAGGCCAAGCTTCAAACCCACAAGAGACAATTTGAGATTTCGAAGATGAAGCACGAAGAAAATATCGCTGCCTATCTACTTCGTGTGGATGAAATTATCAACGCTATCCGTTGTCTTGGAGAGAAGGTTGAGGATGCAATAATTGTGCAAAAGGTTTGAAGATCTCTCCCCATGAGATTTGATGTGAAAAGTTCCGCCATCAAGGAAATGAAGGATCTAGACACTTTGAAGATGGACAGGTTGCATGGGATCCTCATGGCATATAGAATGAGGACAAAGAAGGAGAAGTCATCAAAACAGGAAGCCACTTTCAAATCATCCAAGAAGATCTTACATTACACAACTTGGTACATGTTAGTGTGGAACAGGTATATGGTTTGATTTGCAGGTTCTCTCTTTGGTCTTGTTCTTCTTCCTAGATGTTTGTATTCACATGGTTGATTGTGAAGAACTTGGGAGAGTTATGGAGACTAGTGGTGAGAGAGGTATTGCAGCAAATTTGTTTGCAAGATTAGCAAATCATTGTATGTTTCCTTAACAATATGTAATAGAGGAATTAGCCACATCCTCTATGTGCAATATTATAGGTAGACTTGGTATGCCTTGATCTATTTTCAATTTTGGCATTACTCATGTAGTGGGAGTTTCAAGATATATGTTAGGTTATTCTCTTTGATATCTTGGTTTGTTGATTACTAATGTGATGATGAGTTTGCATGTTTCATTGGATTAGGATCTACAAGTTATATAGTTGTGTGGGCTGATCACTCATTTGATTGCAATGGGATGACTCAGATGTGGACTATCTATATCCATGAGATTGTTTCAATGTTTATACACTTTGTTAGTTGGCCTTGTTTGTGGTTATTTGTACATTGGTATGTTGCATTGAGATAGGAGGATGGACATATAGAGACTTGATTGCAGATTTTGGGTTGGTATGTTGATGGCATCAAGTTCTATCTATGATGGTATACTATGGTTAGCCTAGATGAGTTGCTATTCTAGCTGGTATGAGTAAGGCAATTACTCGAAGCCTTTGTTATCATTTGAATTTGATGCTTGTGTTCATGTAAAGATTGGTACAAGTTTTAGTGACAGTTGATATGTTTCATCTTGGCATGTTCAGTTTTCTTCCATAAGTGGCATGTTGGAGGATGTAAGGAGTTTTTTATTTGATGGTGGTTATCATGGTTGGTTTTGTAGGTATCTTGTTAGAGCATGAGAGCATGGTGAATACTCAAATGGTACATAATTGGCTAAGGGATGTTTTTTCCCTTGTTTGTGATTCCTATGGGTGTATTTACAATGTATGATGTCAAGTGGGAAAACATTAGGATTAATGTGCCATCTACCTTGTAAATACTATGTCATATTGCATGGTTCCAACATCCTTGGAAAGTGTCCTGACGGGTTTTTGAGACCGCGACCAACACAGTAACAAAGTCGCCTAATCCGGATTTATTCTCTCTGATCAAAGTATTCGCGACGCTTCAAGATTGCCGAAAAGTTCGCGGCGCTCAACCTGCTGTTCCTTTAGTGCGAATAGGCTCAGTTTGGCTTGATGTGATATTGCCGGTATGTCAAGGGGACTTACGTAGTTGTTCAGACTTCTCACAGTTAGCAGTTGATATGTAATTTGAAGGGGATTCTTACGTGTATGATTTGGCAATGTGTATTCTTTTCTAAAACTAACAAGAAGTATGCTGAAAGTAAAAGGGAAAGGGCCTAAGAAATTGGTACTCTATTCTAAATGCAAGGTATGTGGGGCTTCGTCTCAATAGACTTCAACCAGATTTCACCTAGCCTCCGTCGGACAGCCTCAGCAAAATCGGTGCAATCTTCAAAGGGGATAGCGAAAGGTATTCAAGTTATAGTTTAACATACGTACACCATCAGAACAACGCATATAAGTATGTAAGCCATAACCGAAGTCAAGCACAAGATAATGTCCAGTTGACCACGCAAGGCAGACTTATCATCAACAAGCCGCTAGTGGTATGGAATAAAATGAAGCTATCTCAATGAAACACCACACACCAAAGTAAGCTACTTGCATGAATTTAATCTACTTGGATACGAAAGGAAGAAGAAACCTTGCTAGCATTTCATGACAAGACAAATTCCATCATCAATGAAAAGATCTATTATCACAAAATGTGTTACACAACAGTCTCTTCAAAAGTTTTCAAAGGGAAAACTTTCTTTCTTCTCCAAATTATGCAAAATGCTCTACACTATCTAGCTCTACTCAACAATCTCTAGCTCTGATCTAATCTCTGATCTCTAATTCTAATCTAATCCCCTGCAAATGAGGGGGACTCCCCCTTTTATAGCTAGCCAAGTCCCAAAGGACGGCTAGGGTTACAATCAATAGAGGGGCCAGAATCGTGCCACCTCAGCCCTAACCCTAAAAACTGCCAGAATAGGGAGTGGTACATTAAATGAATCAAAGATTCCCACTCACTCCCAAAATAGCAAATGTAATAAATGCTCAGTCTTCTAGAAGATCCTCGTCCAGTAGTGTGTTCCCATTAGCCTTCTCTCTGACTGCCAACTCAACAAATCTGCTAAGTACGGCCTCAACCTCCTCAACTGAAATAGATGGAACACAATCTAACTGAAACTCTAACACTGTAACTGAGTGCTCGTGCCTCGTACAAGATTTTCTCCAAGCGGCCAATGAGTCCTGCGTGTTCCGGATCAAAGTGGAGAATGTAGCAGTATTTTCAAAGTCATCTTGTACGAAGGTCTTAACATCTGCGAAGAAGGGAACCAGCAAACCCCTCAAATTATCAAAACTTATCTCTTCTGGACTCAGCCGCCTAGCGAAGATGGCCTCGAAGGTGTTCTGAACTCCGTCTATAATATTGGCCATAGCCTTGTGAATCCTGGCTGAATCCGCCTTTGCTGCATCGAAGAAGCCACGCCCTGTGATAGCCGAAGAATACCACCGAGAGAAATCATATCGGTCATTCGCCTGAATGACACCTCCATCGATCAACAACTGCAATGGCACATGCCTCAACGCCTCAAGACGCTGGATCACCCTACTCTGATAGATAGAGGCATCGCCCCAAGCATGATCCACCGTATCCATTCGTGCCAAAATAGTAGAGGCCTGCTGAAAGGCAAAGGCAAGGTCCTCCATGAATTTCTCTGTCTCCGTGCGAACCCCTATGACCCATTTGTCTGCCTCCTGTGCCATCCTCCCCTATTCTACTAAGCCGCTGATCGACTCTCTAGGAATATCCGCTGGAGGCTCAATCACTGGTACATCCTGCCCTCAAGAACGAGACAACTGCTGAACATATCCAACTAACGCCTTGTGTTCTCGTTTCAACTTCTTGTACTTTCCTTCTTTCTTGAATAATCTATCCTTAAGGGCAAGGAAGGAGTTATCACACTCCTCAACAATCTGAGCACCAGTAGGGCGTCCCAAATCAAGAGTGGTGACCACATAGTTTTCCGGAGCTGCTTCATTCTGGTCACACTCGACTCGTGGGACAGCAACGTGAAGGGTGCAAGAGCCATCCTCATCTGTGGAGATCTTCGAAAATTTTCTTGCCTTCTTCTTCGGCGGAGGAGCACTGATCCGGTTCAAAAACTCTTCCATCTCAACCGCTGGATCAATTTCCTCGCTCGGGCTTCTTCGCATTCTGTCTCTAAGCCAATCCGGCACCTCGTATAGTATATCGAAAGGCCGCTGCTCCTGTGCCTCGACTTCTCTAACCTGTTCCACTTCTTCCTCATTCTGGCGAGGCTCATCGTCCTCAAGTGGCTGAGTGTCACCTGACACTATATCATCATCGTCGCCATCATTCATGACCGCCTCTATCTCCTGCTGAAATTGAGGGTCAGTAATTGTCCCCTCATCATCCTGCTGATCCTGCTGATCAACCCTAACAGGTACATTGGCACTCACATTGTCGACTCCCCTCAAGTGGAATTTTGAATATCATCACGTATCTACGGTACGATTCAATGTAAACCCTCGATCAGCAAATAAAGACACCTCACCGTATGCTTGAGCGTGTCTCCAAAGGGAGTCTCTTGCCTCTTGTAGCTTCGTGTGGAGGTTAAAGGTGAACTAATTCTTTCTTTACGGACTCTGGTCACTCTTGTGATCTGTTTCTTCCTTCCTGTGGTGGGCGTCCTGTGATCTCCCATCAAGTTGTAGGTCAAAGCAATTGACCTACCTTTCAATCTGCTCACTCGCCTATCGACCCATGCCCTGGTGAATGTCATAACCGGGATAGAGAGAGTATCAAGGTCGGCAACCTCGGGCTCTGACCAATCAATAGGCGGAAGTGGAGTGTCCCGAACAGCTGCATAGTCTGGATGAACAACATCCATGTCCTCATTGACCTGGTCTGGAACCGGAACTACCTCACACTCCCTGATCAGAGTAATCGGCAATCTAGAGAACATCCTCTTTCTCACTTCAATCTCATCAATTGCATCAGCCCAATAATCCTCAATGGTGGCCTTGTGTTTGAATTCCTCTGACAACACCCAGTTGATGTTATGGTGCGGGTCATAGTGTTGTCTACTTGTGTGATATGAAAAATGATAGAATTGAAGCTCACTTTCAGCTTCTCTACATGCCTGTATCGAAGGACAAACCTCGTCCGAGTTGCCCATCACAACTGGAAACTCTATCCCTCCTTTCTTCTTTTTCTTCTGGATTTTGTCAAAGGCTAGCAACTGTCTAGCTATCTCTAGCATTATTATTTTATCTGTTGGGTACTTAGGCAGCCTATAAGGGTATGAAGAGAATCCTTGCAGCCTAATGTATGAAAATCTTGGAAACTGTATAAACCAGCACCCATACCTTTCAATTAGCTCCTGGGCACTTCTAGAGATTCTACACTGTAACCTCTCCTGAAGCAGCCTCGTGATGTACATGGTGAATGAATCATTGACACGCTTGTAATGGGTTGTGCTCGAAAGGTGCAACTGTGTACACGCCTCATGGATCTTGAATTGGTGAGAGCCACAACCGATGGGTTCCTTGTAAGAAATTCCTCTGTACCTCGTCATTCGTGCCAACATGTAAATGAGATAGGAGCTTATGTAAAATGTTTTCGTCCTCCGCAAGCTCAGGAGCTGCTCATGTATATTATCGCTGATCATTTCAGCCCAATTGACATAATCCTTGCCCTCCAACACCAGGTTGATGTAATAAAACATCCACGGCTCAAAAAATATAAGACTGAGGGCATCCACCAACCCTGCTCAGCAACATGATAAGATCACAATATTCCTGTTTCAGGTCCTCTGCTATGATCTGCTTTGGCAACTTCGTTCGAGAAGGCTTTGGAGTGCTCATCCAGTGAGTGTTAATTGTATCCATGCACCGTTCAAAAGCAAAAGCATACATCCGCTCCGCTCGCTCCTTGGACTTGTAGATCATGTTCCTATGCACCGGGATCCCAAAAGCTTCACCAATGGCTGCCGGAGTGAGATTGGCAAGTACTTGGCCATCTGGTGTCGTGATCGACCGGTGTTCTTTCTCGTAGCAGTTGGCGCACTCCATAATCAACTCCGAACACTGAATAGCTGGTGGAAAACCAGCTGCTGCATATAACCCACTTCGGACGATGTTGTGCGAAGTGACCGACGCCCGATGACTTCCAATCCCGAACAGCCTATTCTTGAATGTTTCCAGGTTGACAGAGCCCAGGTTCGTGTCTGTCAACTTGCCCAACTTTGAAATGAACTTTGATTCCGGCATGAACGTCTTGCTCAGCTTCTTGATTGTAGCTTGTCTGGAGGCACCATTGTCCTTTCCGGTTGTCCTCGCTTCAGCCATCTGCAACATAATAAACTTTCATCAGCAATTAAATTTAATAAAACAAGACATGATATAGGGGCTGCAGTTGAATTCCAGAGGCTGCAATATCTTTCACGTTTGCAAACCTCAGCTTCTTCTCTTGAATAAGTTCAAATTCCGACACTTAGAACAGATTTCTCAGTGAACTCCGATGATTTTACTTCAACCAGCAATCAGCAAATTGAACCTCAACCACTTCGTACTTCAAACAGCAATCTTACACTAGCAAGTTCGTGCTTTTCTCAACTAAACAAATCAGATTTCAGACCTCAGCTTAACAAGGCCGTACTTCTCAAGCAATGGCGCACCTCTTACTATAATTCAAGCAAATCAAATTTTAGGCTCAAAGCCGTACCTTTCAAGCAACTTCAAATTGCAGCAAACACTTTCCCTCTCTGACAATGGCGTACCTTCTCTTCAGCACTTAAGGCGTCTTCTTTAACTCTCAGCAAACTCAAGCTTCAGCAAAATACCTCTCAGCAACTCAAGGCGTACCACTCTCAGAGAAAATTCGCTTTCCAGCTGTGAAAATGAGTGAAAAACTTCTCCATTTTATAGCTAGAATTCAAATTCTAGAAGACGTTATTTTTAGCCAGTGCCATTAAACTCCACTACTCCACTTCAAGAATTCAAATTTTCCCTCTCTGGTTCTTCTGACACTTGTCTCCAGTCGTCGGGAATATTATTCTTCTAGAAACTTGACTTTGACTGGCGTTTTGAATTCCTCTTCGAAAAATTTAATTTAACTTCATCATATTTTACTCACCAGCTGGAACTCCGTTACTCGAATTCAAATTCTTAACTTCATCATCAACTCTGAAAAATTCATCTTCGAAGAATTTAATCAAAATCATCTAGGCAACTCCCTTCGGATTCATCGTTTGAAGAAAATTCACTTTGAAAACACATTTTATTTATATTTGCCTTAGAAAATTTAAAATTCTCCCTTAGGAAAATTCATAATTCAAGCACTGATTAAATTCCTCACTGAAAAAGTGTCGGCGAAGCTTGAAAGATTTAGAAATCCATTTATCATTGCAAATATTCAGTACCCAGAAGAAAATTTTCTTCAGAACACCTCGAATTCATGGGTACCCAACGAACGGGTTCATTTAATTTTTCAATTTTGAACCTTGGAAAAATATATTATTTTCATCATTTAAACTCGTTCTTCGCCTGTGATCACTCTGCGTTGCTCTGACTTCTAAAAAAAATGAATCACCTTGTGTTATCATCATCTCTGACTTCATCACTGAGAAAAATTGCTTGCCTTGAACAAATTTCATCAACTTGGAGCTCTAGGCACATTTTCTAAGAAAAATAAATTTGCCTTAGAAAATATTTTAAAATCTTCTTGCACTTTTGAAATCTTGCCTTAGAAAAATTTGTTGATCGCCAGTGGAGAGGGATTTTCATTTAGAAAATTTTATTTGTTCCGGCATGCCTTGTACATTTCATCTTCATCCCGTATCACTTCACACCTGGAAAATATTCATTAAAAGCCCAACGCCTAGGCAAATTTTAAACACTTAGAAAATATTTCATTTCTACCCAAGGCGCCTAGCACTTGCCATTTCATCCTTAACGCCTTCAAAAATTTTTTTAACACCTTATAACTATTTTCCATCACACATCTCTCCATCACCCTAGGCGTATATTTCATTTTAACTCTCAACACCTTGAAATATTTTCCACGCCTAGCATATCACCCTTACTCTTGGCGCACATCACACTTAACAATTTTATTCTTAACGCCTTAGGAAATATTCCTAACACCTTATGACTCCCTTCACACGCCTAGCAAGGTTTCTCCAAGGCCCACCACCTTGGGCGCATTCTAGCCATGAAGGAGGATAACGCCTAAGCTTTTACCTTGAGTTTACCACGCCTAGGTAACATTTTTACCCTGTTTACCACTCATATTTACCTTTCACACTTCAAACATGGGCGCATTTCCTTGAGAGAGAAGGATGGGCGCATTTCAATGAGAGAGAGGGATGAAAATAGCTTCCACGCCTTGTGACCCTTCAACTTCCGTGTTTTTGTCTTGACATGCATGAACTTGGGCGCATTTTAGCCATGAAGGAGGACAGAAAACGTTGACTATGCTTTGACTCCTTGTAGGTTGGGCGCATTTTGATGAGAGAGAAGGATGGGCGCATTTCCTCTTGTGTGAAGGATGAAAATCAACCTTGGGCGCATTTCCTTGAGGGTGTCGGATTATCATGTTTGACCTTGCTTTGACCACCTTGTGAACTGGGCGCATTTTGATGAGAGAGAAGGATGGGCGCATTTTGACCCCTGAGGCGGATTTCTCATACTTAGAATTTTTCCTCAACTTTTCCCTCTTTCACCTTGGGCGCATTTGGACCCCTGAACAGGATGAAATCTTGTTGACTTTCTTTTGACTTTTTCTACCTTGGGCGCATTTTGCCCTGTGTGAAGGATGAACTTGCATCTTGAAAATTTTTCTATGCCTCTTCATCAATCTGGGCGTATTTTCCTATGCCTGCTGGACGAGACTCCAGACTTAGACGAATTTTTACCATCCTCGCCAGCTTACGTGCCCTGCTATTTATAGTAAGTTCTCTGTATTCGCGCCTCTGAAGCTCGGAATGGCCTGAAATTTTAAACACAGCTTCTTCACGACTTTATCAACCTGTCGGTACTGCCACTCTTAGTCACCCTGCTATTTATAGCCTGTCTCTGAAGGTGGCTTACTAAAAATAGTAAGCTTCTGATTCTGATAGCTCCCAAGCTCCGATTGACGTGAAATTTTGATGAGGCGCTCCTCACCACGTGACTTTGCTGCCGACACTGATGCATGCAACTGATTTACTATTTTTAGCACGTTTCCAATTCGACTTACTATAAATATTGGTATAGTTTGATACATTTCACCCGGCCCGAGGGAACCCGGCTGAAGAGCGGCGGTCGCCCGATTGGTTTACATCCCGGATTTTGAAGATTTTGACTTTTGATGCCTATTTTTAGGCTCGAGAGCGGGGAAACCCTAATTTTGCGTTGTATGCATTATCAAAAGATCTCCGTTGCTCGTTTTTCTGACGCGTGATCGGCTCGTGATTTTGAATTAACTAGGAAGCGAGGAATTTCTTTTATGCAAAATAGCAAGTTCCTTCTTGAGGTGAGAGTCCTTGTTTGCATGTCACACCATCCCTTGAAGCTCTCAAAAACCCATCGGGGAATCGACGTACAAAGAAAAGCTCGACATGCAAACCCTAAAATAGCCTCGGAGAATTTGAGATCCACGAAAGTGGTCATCGACTTGCATGTTATCACCCATGAAGGTCTCGAAAAGGAAAACCGGAATATCGGTATGCAAAGAAAATCTCTGCATCTGGACCCTGAAATTTGCCCTGGAAGCCGGACTGCTAAAAATAGTAAGTTGTCCAATTTTGCTCAAATTTGGCATGCAAGCAGTCTGATGTACTCTGAACGCTGTGTGATGATTGGAATCTCGAAAACGCTGACAAATTGCTTGGAATTGTAGACTTACTAAAAATAGTAAGTATCTCGGAATCTGATGAAATTTGGCTGGAAGCCTGCTGGATGTCTACTGACAACATTGCTAAGTTCAATTTTCAATTTACTGGCCCTACTTGACCTTGACTTGACCAAAAATGGTGAAACCCTAATTTTGGAATTGGCCAATATCTTCACGTTTAAGCTCAATGACGACACAACCACCGGAAAGACAGACACCAGAAAAGAGACAGAGCGAGAGAGCGAGAAAAAACCCAAGCCAAAAGACCGGAACGGAGCAAAAATAAGGGGGTCCCCATCTGAATGGGGCGATGTGTGAAAAGGTCACAACAGTCCAGTGGTCAAAATTTCAAGGCAATCTGAGCTTTCGAAGTTTGAGAATCAGAGGATTTACTATAAATAGCAGGGGCATGAACGCTGGCAGGGGAAGGGAAAAATAGCTAAGTCTGGAACTTCATCCTTCACTTCCTTGAAATGCGCCCTCAAGGAAAAGTTGGAGCTCAAAATTTTGCTAAGTATGAAGTTCATCCTGCTCAGGGGGTGAAGTGCGCCCAAGAGACAAGGAAGTCAAAGTAGTCAACAGTTTTCATCCGCCTCCTATAGCAAAATGCGCCCAACTCAAGATGCCAAGCATGAAAATTTTCTAAGTATCAAAACTTCGTCCAGTACACATGCTAAAATGCGCCCAAAGCAAATTGGTCAAGACAAAGTCAAAGTTTTTATCCTCCTGCATGGCTGAAATGCGCCCAAAGTCATGCATGTGAAGACGGGAAAATGGATGTGAAGAGTCACTCTAAGGACGTGGTTAGAGTTTCATCCTTCATGGCATCAAAAATGCGCCCAAGTTTCAAGGTCAAAGCAAAGTCAACTTTTTCATCCTCCTACATGGGCAAAATGCGCCCAAAACAAGGCATGTAGAGACGAAAACTGAGAAGGTGAAGAGCCACTTGTTGGGTGGCGTTTGAAAGTTCATCCACCTCCATAGGAAGAATGCGCCAAGTTTTATCCTTCACAAGGCATCAAATGCGCCCAAAAGAGGGCATGTGAAGACAAACGTGGAGAAGCTCAAGAGTCACAAGGTCAAGGCGTTGAAAAGATTCCTTCTACACAAGCAAAATGCGCCCATCCTTTGCCTACATGGAAATGCGCCTAGTTTGAGGTGTAATAAGTGAATAGAGGGTGGTGAATAGGGTGAAATGTGATTAAAGCGTAGTAAAAGGCTAGTAAATACTCCAAAGGCGTGGTGAGAGCTTGGTAGATACTAGGCGTTATGCCTTTTCAAGTGTTAGATGCGCTAAAAGTGTGAATGCTAAAAGGTGTTGAGGATATTTTCTAAGGCGTGATTTTTCCTCTTCAAGTCTAGAGTGTGTGGTGGTGAAGATAAATGATAGGGCGTGATTTTTTTTCAGTGTGCTATACGCCTTAAGGATGGTAAAATGAAATAAAAGATGAGTGATGAAATATTTCAAGTGTGGAATGAAATACAAAACGGTGGCTAGAAAAATAAAATATGCTAAGCGCCTTCATAAAATTTTCTAAGTGGAGTTGATATTTTTCTCACAGGCAAGGTGATTGAGTTGGATATAAATTTTTTTTTAAGGAAAAATTTTCGAAGTGATTCAAATTTTCTAAGGCACAAATATTTCCTCTCTTGGAGAAAAATGCCTAAGTCTGGAAAGGTGGTGAGGTGTTAGAAAATTTTTCAAAGGTGATGAGTTGCCACAGGTGAAGTCAGCGACTGCCAGCTGCACGGGTTGATAAAAAAAATTTCAAGTCAGAGCAAAATTCTCAGAAGGGATCGAAGAATGAGAACTAAATTGTTGAAAATTATTTTTTCCAAGGTTCAAAATTTCAGAAAATTAAATGAACCCGTTCGTTGGGTACCCATGAATTCGACGCGTTCTGGGGAAAATTTTCTTCTGGGTATTGGAGATTATCGATGAGGAATAGATTTTGAGGTCTTCCACAGCTTGTCAAGGCCTCCAGGGTGAAGATTGTAAAGGGGCACTAGGTTGATGAATTTTCCTAAGGGAAATTTGAAAATTTTCTAAGGCAAGGAATAAAATTGGTTTTCAAGATAAAAATTCGCCTTGGCAGATGAACCTGAAAATGATCGTCTAGATGATTTGTGATCGAGTTCCTGATGAAAGCATTTTTCCTCGAGCCCGAGTTGGAGAAAATACCAGAGTGAAGATGATACGCCCTTGAAGAGGATGGATTGAAAAATTGGCTAATGCATGAAGAATTTGAACACGTAGTGGGCGATGAACGCTTGGAGATCAAGGCATGAAAATCAGGTGAGTAAGTTGAATTTATATTATGAAATGATCTGATACCCTTCTCCTTGCTTGTTTTGCAGGAGGAACGTCGAGGCCAAACAATGATGACTTAGTGTGATGACTTGAAGTGGAAGCACGATGAAGATGAGTTACAATCTCGAAGGAGGAAAATTTGCAAGAAAATGGCTAAGTGTTAAAGAAACATTTTCAAGGCTTAAGATGAAAAGAAGAATGAAAACCCTCAAGTGGAAGAAATCAAAGAACAACACCAAGAAAGAAGATCGAGAGCAGTGTGAACGCGTCTACAAATGGAATCTTCTAGAAGGATGATGGTGGACATTATGGCGCATTTATTACCCCCCTCTCCTCTGTGGCGATTTTTAGGGCAATATTATTTAGGGCTGAGGTGGCACGATTCTGGCCACTCTATTGATTGTAACTCTAGCCGTCTTTTGGGACTTGGCTAGCTATAAAAGGGGGAGTCCCCCTCATTTGTAACACATTAGATTAAAAAAAGTTAGAATCAGAGTAGACTTTGAGAGAGCATTAGAGCTAGATAGTGTAGCATTGTAGAGCATTTTTGCATAATTTGGAGAAGAGAGAAAGTTTTCCCTTTGAAAACTTTTGAAGAGATTGTTGTGTAACACATTTTATGATAATAGATCTTTTCATTGATGATGGAATTACGTCTTGTCATGAAATGCTAGCAAGGATTTTCTTCTTCCTTTTTCGTTATCAAGTAGATTAAATTCATGCAAGTAGCTTACTTCGATTATTATTGGTGTTTTATTGAGATAGCCCGGCTTTATTCCATACCACTAGAAGCTTGTTGATAAGTGCATTAGTCCAGCTGGAGATATTTTGTGTTTAGCCGGTTGTGGTTTACATGCCCATATGCGTGGATTCTGATGAGTGTATGTATGTTAAATTATAGCCCCGAACATCTTTTTCTTTGTTTCCCTTGAAGATTGCACGATTTTCGCTGTCCGGCCGAGGCTAGAGTGAAATCCGGTTGAAGTCTATTGAAACAAAGCTCCACATATCACGCATTTAGAATAGAACATAAACTTCTTAGGCCACGCACCCGCTTTTAAATTCAGTTCATTTCGGTTAAATTAGGAAACTTGCTCACCTGCCAAATCATTTGAATCACCACGAGAAAGCCCTTAAAGATCCTGCACACTATTTTTTTTGTTAGCCGTCGAACAATTGTGTAAGAGTCCCTTGACATACCAGCAATATCACATCAGTGGCCCGAGCCTATTATTAGCTCAAGGAACCTTGGAGTTGAAGCATGATCTTACTACTTAATCTTAGCATGCTGAATACTTTGTTCAAGAGAGGATAGAGCGTCCGTTGGGAGACTTTATTCTGTGTTGGTGCGGTCTCAAAAACCACGTCAACAGAATTGGCGCTAGAAGGAGGGCGATTAGCAGCTACAACATACAGTTGGGTTGAAGTAGAAAGGGTTTGAAATACACAAAAGTTCCATTGGAGAAAATTATCATGAGTCAAGATGGTGTCCTATCAGAGTTGAACAATCCCGCACGCCGCCAATAGAAGAAGCATTTACATCCTGGATCGTATCAGTTCATTTTCGCCAAACAAGTTGAAGAGAATCTTGAGGTCTACGCCCAATTCATATAAAGATTTTGTAGAGTTAGAGCTACCTACGAGATCAAGGAAGAAGAAAGAAAGTCATTCAAGTAAGGAAGCTAAGTCAAGTGAAGAAGTCGGTTCAAGTGAAGAGGTTCAAGGAGAAACAAGTGGAGAAGAAATTTCTAGTTTGTTCAGAACTCCACCTAGTGCTTCGAGATTTGCTCAGCCGAAACAAGTTCAAGCTGTTGTACAACAATCAGCCCAAGTTATTGTATATCAAAGGCGACTACCAATTCAAGCAATGGCTCAACCAGGAGGTCAACCAGGAGGTCAGCAAGGAGGTCAACCCGCTCCAAACGGTGCTACATGGTTGGTTACTAACCCATCTCCGCTAGAGTTTCAAGACTACCATGAGATGCCAAAGAATCCTGAAAATTTTTGTCCTAAGTTCATTGCCAATGATGTTAACTACACGGCCGAGGATCATATCAAGATGTTTGAAGGTCACCTACGCAATAGGCAGATTGGGTATGCCGACGTGGCTTGCCGATTATTTCCATATTCTTTGGGAGAAGAGGCTCACTTTTGGTTCATTCACCTACCAGTGGGGTCTATAAGGACATGGGAGCAGATGAAGGAGGCCTTCATCAGAAAATTTGGTATACCAGCCACCCCTGTAGAGCTTTATCGTCAATTTGCGGAAGTAAGAAGACAAGACAAAGAGCCCATCCATGCATTCAACAATAGGTTCCAAAAGGCCCTCAATAGGTTACGCACTCCTTATGTCATTGATGACGCCCGAGAAAGCTACTATTCAGCACTTGATCCTTTGACTGCAATGTTCGTAAGATCTCACCCCACTCCAGCAAATATAAATCAAGCTTACGCTAAAGCTGTTGAAGTAAGTCAAGGTTTAGGACAGAATATAACTGGGCCTGTACTCTACACTGGCCTAGCTACAACAAACAATCAAATGCCAATGTTCGGCTCAACATGGAATCAACAAGTTCCGGCATTAAATGCA